>PVJI01028987.1:0-15811 GCA_004026765.1 Micronycteris hirsuta
AGATGGCCAACAGGCACAGGAAAACATGCTCAACATCACTAATTATTAGGGAGATGCAAATCAAAACCATAATGAGATATCATACGTATCAGAATAACTATTATCAAAAAGGCAAGAAATAACCAGTGTCAGAGAGGATATGAAAAAAAGGTTAAACCTCATATGCTGCTGGTGAGACTAAACTGGTGTATCTGCTATGGGCAACGGCATGGAGATCCCTCAAAGAATTAAGAATAAAACTATTGTATTACCCTGCTATTCCACTTCTGCATATTTATCCTAAGAATATGAAAACACTAATTTGAAAAGATACATGCACCACTATGCTTACTGCAGCACAGCCAAGATATAGGAACAACCAAGTGTCCATGAATGGATGAAGAAAGATGTCACATGCACTGAAGCCTACTGAGCCGTAAAAAGAAATGAGACCTTGCCATTGGTGATACGACGAATGGACCTTGAGGGTATAACGTAAGTGAAATAAGTCAGGAAGAGAAAGACAAATACACTCGTAAGTGAAATCTTTTTAAAAAACCACCAAAAAATAAACAAAAACAAACTCATTTGTTACAGAGAACCAACTGGTGGTTGCCGAGGGAAGGAGCTTGGGGGTGAGTGAGAGGTGAAAAGGGGTCAATTGTACGGTGATGATAGTAACTAGACTTTTGGCGGTGACCACGTGTAGTGTCTGTCTATAGATGTCAAAATATAAAGTTGTACACCTGAAACTTACAAAATAAAAAAAAAGATTTAAACAGCAAAACAAAGAACATTTCAGATAAGAAAAGAACAGGTATGAGGACATGTAGTTGAAAATAAAGCTGTGTACTCAGACCCAGTCTAAGAGACATGCCTGACTAAAGTACAAGAAAATATTTGGTAGAATGAGGCCAGATTATGGAAAATCCTAGAGAGAACAAGAAAGAATGTGGGAACAATTAAGAATTCAATGAGGAAATTATTTAGAGTCTGAGCAAGGTAATTCATGTACCAAAAAATTCAACTATCCACTAAATAACATCTGAATATAAATCTAGATATACATAAGAGATTAATGTAATTAGGTATATAATTATATAATATAAATTATATAATTATAAAAATTATAATATACATTATATAATTATATAAATTATAAATAATTTAAAACAAGACATTCACTTCTTAAGCCTATTTAGTAGAGTACATAAAAGCACACTAAAATTTCTGCAAAAAAAAAAATTTGCTTTTTATTGGACTTCCAGCAAAGATGGAGGCATAGGTAGATACACTTTGCCTCCTCACATAACCAAAAGAAGGACAACAATAAATTTAAAAACAAAAATACCCAGAACTGCCAGAAAATCAAAAGACTGTACAGAAGTCTGACAACCCAGGAGTTAAAGAAGAAACATTAATCCAGACCAGTAGGAGGAGCAGAGGTGGGCAGCCGGGAGAACACTTGAGGCAAGGCAGTGGCTGGAGGACCAGGGCAGACAAGGCAGCGCCTGGCGGAATGGAGGAACAACTGAGGAGCAAGACAGACAGTGTGACCCAGGGTCCCAGCACGGGAAAATAAAGCCTCAAAGCCTCTGACTGAAAACACCTGTGGGGTTGCAGTGGTGAGAGAAACACTCGGCTTCACAGGAGAGTTCATTGGAGAGACCCACAGGGTCTTAGAACGTACACAAACCCACCCACCCAGGAATCAGCACCAGTTTGCTTGTGTGTAGCAGGGCCCAATTTGCTTGTGGGTAGCAGGGGAAGTGACTGAAAACTGGCAGAGAGAGGAGCAAGTAGCTTTGTTCCCTCTCAGACTCCCCCCCACCACATACGGCGCCACAACTCAGCAGCGTGGGTTACCCTACCCCGGTGAACACCTAAGGCTCCACCCCTTACTACACAACAGGCGCACCAAGCCAAAAAAAAAAGGCCCAAATGAAAGAACAGATCAAAGCTCCAGAAAAAATACAACTAAGCCACAAAGAGATAGCCAACCTATCAGACACACAGTTCAAAACACCAGGAATCAGGATGCTCACAAAATTGGTTGAGTATGGTTGCAAATTAGAGGAAAAAATGAAGGCTATGAAAAGTGAAATAAAGGAAAATGTACAGGGAACCAACAGCGAAGAGAAGGAAACTAAGACTCAAATCAATGGTATGGACCAAAAGGAAGAAAGAAACACTCAACCAGAACAGAATGAAGAAATAAGAATTCAAAAAAATGAGGAGAGGCTGAGGAACCTCTCCAGGACATCTTTAAACATTCCAACATCTGAATCATTGGGGTGCCAGAAGGAGAAAAGGAAAAGCAAGAAATTGAAAACTTATTTGAAAAAATAATGAAGGACGACTTCCCCAATCTGGCAAAGGAAATAGACTTCCAGGAAGTCCAGGAAACTCAAAAAGTCGCAAAGAAGTTGGATCCAAGGAAGCACACACCAAGGCACATCATCATTACATTACCCGAGATGAAAGATAAGGAGAGAATCTTAAAAGCAGTAAGAGAAAATAAGACAGTTACCTACAAAGGAGTTCCCATTAGACTGTCAGCTGATTTCTCAAAAGAAACCTTGTAGGCAAGAAGAGGCTGGACAGAAGTATTCAGAGAAAGGCAAGGACCTACATCCAAGATGACTCTCTCCAGCAAAGCTATCATTTAGAATGGAAGGGCAGATAAAGTGCTTCCCAGATAAGGACAAGTTAAAGGAGTTCATCATCACCAAGCCTTTATTATATGAATTGTTAAAGGGACTTATCTAAGAAAAAGATGATGACCAGAACTATGAAGAGTAAATGACAACAAACTCACAAGTATCAACAACTGAACCTAAAATAAAAACAAAAACAAACTAAGAAAGCATCTAGAATGGGAATAGAATCACAGAAATGGAGATCACAGTAGGGTTATCAGCGGGATGGGGGAGGGGAGAGAATGTAGGAAAAGATACAGGGAATAAGAAGCATAAATGGTAGGTACAAAACAGACAGGGGGAGGTTAAGAATAGTATGGGAAATGTAGAAGCCAAAGAACTTTTATGTATGGCCCACAGACATGAACTAAGGAGGGGGTGGGAATGCTGGTGGGAGGAAACGTGCAAGACAGAAGGGAGTAAAGGGGAGAAAAAAATGGGAAAACTATACTAGCATAATCAATAAAATATATTTTTAAAAAAAGAAAAAATAGCTATTTATTGAGCAATTTTTATCCACGTATAGAATCTCAATCAATTCTTACATTGTGATAAAATGCAAAGGAATATTCTTTTTTTACTTTCTAGTCCTCACCTGAGGACATGGCTATTGATTTTAGAGAGAGCAGAAAGGAAGGAGAGAGAGGGGGAGAGAAGTATCGATGTGAGGGAGAAACATCAATCAGCTGCCTTTTGTACATGCCCTGACTGGGGACTGGACCCGCAATCCAGGCCCGTGCTCTGACCGTGAATCGAACCTGCAACATTTTGGTTCATGGGACAATGCTTCAGCAAGGTAAGTCGCACCACCTAGGGCTGAAAAATAATTCTTAAAAAGCTCAAATAGAAGCCCTGGCTGGTGTAGCTCAGTGGATTGAGCGCGGGCTGGGAACCAAAGGGTCCCAGTTCGATTCCCAGTCAGGTCACATACCTGGGTTGCAGGCCAGGTCCCCAGTGAGGGCCATGTGAGGAGCAACCATACATTGCTGTTTCTCTCCCTCTCATTCTCCCTCCCTTCCCTTCTATCTAAAAATAAATAAATAAAATCTTTAAAAAAAAAAGCTCAAATAGCTTGCCCAAATCAAACAGCCAATGATAAACTGCAGAATCAAAACTTAAGCCCATGTCTATTTAAAGTCAAAATCACTCGCCCGGCTGGTGTAGCTCAGTGGATTGAGTGCGGTCTGGGAACCAGAGGGTCCCGGTTCAATTTCCAGTCGGGGCACATGCCTGGGTTGCGGGTCAGGTCCCCAGTGAGGGCCATGTGAGAGGCAACCATACATTGCTCTTTCTCCCTCCCTTCTCTCTCTGAAAATAAATAAATTTAAAAAAAAAAAAATCACTCTATCACTTTCTCAAAAGTAGGTATTTATGTAAGGTTTTTGTACCCTAGAAAGCCTCTGACAGAGGGTGGGTCTGAAAGTGACAGAACAAATGCAAAGAAGGTGTGACCACCCTGAAGACGCTTTTTTTCAGAAAATGTCTAAGTAACTGTGGAAATCCTTAGAACAGAGTCAGAAAAGTACCCAAGGGAAATGTCTGTTCTCAGCAAAGCTCTACAAGGCCGTGGGAAGCTCACCTCCGTGTATGACTTCTTGGTTATATGAACATTCTTGGCTCTATAGGACTGGCGCCTTCTCTTATAATCCCGCACTTCTGCCAGAATCTCAAGGTAAGATTTCGGACTTTTTCGACTATTATCTAATAAAAGAATAAAATAAAGTAATTATACACTCAGAAACTTTTAAATTTTATAAATTAGCAGGAAGGAACACCACAATCATATTTCAACATGTTTCAATGTAGGACACAAAAATATTCTAAAAATTCTACATGATGTAAGTGAGCTATATCAGTCCTTTTCTGTAGCCATTAAACAGAAGAACGTTTATGTACAAAGATTAAAGAAAGCGACAGCACAGTTGTAAGATTCTTGCAGGAGGAAGCTTGCTTAATGTAAAAATCAGAGAGCAAAATTTCACGTACTGAATAAACATTTGTTCATGTGAATATCAAACAATACAAAACCACCCTATTCATACTCAAAGTGGCCTGAAAACTCATCTTAATAATACTGAACGAATGGAGTGACAGTTAAGAAATATAAAACCACAACATTCATCTCAAACCTTGATTGACTTTTGCAGCCAAGTCCACAAAGAGATCGCTGTCATTTTCAATACTCTGAGAATCAGAGCGCTGCTTCTTCGTCTCCTCAATTACAAAATCATAGAGGGCAAGACGGTCAGCTTGGGTCAGATCACAAACAAATCGTTTGTGACTCAGAGGAACTTCAACAGGTAATGAAGAATAAATCCCTAGAGTAAAAATGGAACCACAAGAATAAACAATACATGAAGCAACGCAGACTCAAAATCTACTACTAATCTTTAAACATGCGCTATAATAATGCAGTGCTAACACGATTTTTTTCATAGTAATCCCTAAATTACAAAACATCAATCTGTGTGATAAATGAAAAACAATGACTCTATCCTAGATGCTACATCCACATAAAGGATATTGTGGATGTGTGCCATTCTCCCCAACAAAGTTAAGACAGATCTCATGAAGGCAGGCAGTAATTACCATAAAACAATGTGCTCACAAGAAAACTTTTTGGGTAACAATTTTTAAAAGACTGGCCATATTATAAAAGTAGATAATAACTTCATTTCTATTTATATGTTTTTCCCATAAAAGCTGAAATTTTAATAGGTAACAAACTTTATAGTTCCTTTGAAAATAAATTATGGAAATATGAAACATACATTAAAAACATCTTTTTTACATGAGACATCAAGCTAGCTGTTCCATATTCAAAATACATCCCATTGGTGCAATGACTCAGAGCTAGGGACCAAAAACCAGTTAAGTAGCAGAAATCCCACACTTCCTAAGACCAGAGAAAGACAGATTAAATTGAGACTAAATTTGTTTTGATTTTCTGAAGAGAAAGCATATTGGATTAACTAATTGAAAGAAGTTAACAGCAGTGCCCCCACAATAGTTACAGAACTTTCTAAAATCTGCTCATTAATGAAAAAAAGTAAATACAATACCTTGATATGATGTATTAAACATTGAAGAAAATATTTGAGATTCAAATTTTCTCAAAGAAATAAAAAATTATTGTAACTGTAAATAAAGCAATTTAAAACGATAGTCCCAGAACGTGGTATTCACTAATGCAAAGAACAGGAGCTACTAAATAAGTCCTTTTCATATTTGCTAGGTTACCCTACAGTAACAACTGGCTCATAGAACAATGTAAAATCAGTAGCTCTTCCCAGATACTTATATTTGATAAAGTTTAACCTCGTTGGCTTCCTAAGATACAAGAAAAAATCAAATAAAAGCACACTATGAACTAAGCATTACAACACACACACAAAAGATTACTTTACAGTTGTCTACAAATTAAGAGGACAGCTACACTGAATCTGAGCCTGTGGCTTAACAGCTATAGATAATAACACACGGCCGTTTGTACTTGTCAAAGAATTTTTAATTTGGAGAAGAAGGATTCCCTTTCAAGTCAATCAATTTCATTCTATATCTACTAGGAAAAGCCCTTTTGTGCATCCAGATATTAAAACATTTCATTTTATTATATAAAAATGATTTAGCTTTAATAAACCTAATCCCTTTGAATGTAGGTTATAAGTTTGGGAGAAAAATGAGAAAAGATTAGAAAACACTGATGTACAGTCATGCGCCACTTAATGATGGGGACAAGTTCTGAGAAATGCCTCATTAGGCGCTTTCGTCACTGCAAGACTATCGTAAGCGGGCACTTTCACAAACCTAGATGGCAGAGCCTACTACCTACCTAGGCTGTGTGATATATCCGATTGCTCCTAGGCCATAGGCAATAGGAGCATGTTATCACTGTACCAAATACTGCAGGCAATTGTAACTCAACGGTATTTGTGTATCTAAACATAGCTGAACCTAAAAAAGGTAGAACAAAAATACTGTATAAAAGATAGTGTATGTGTGGCTCAGGGAGGCAGGGGGTGGGCTGTGGAGGGAGGCACCATGGGAGAGAAAGTAGACAACAGGAGGGAGGAAAAGGGAGAAACAGAAAAAAGAGAAGGGGAGAGAAAGGGACAGCAGAAGTTGAGATCTAAAGAGACACAGATAAATCTTAAGATGAGAATAAAAGGGGGATGAGAGAGGAGGGAAGAGAGAGAGAAGGAGACAGAGTTGGGGGGGTGTGAAATGGGACTAGGAAGAAAAAGATAAAAGAGAAAGGGAACAAAGGGAGGTGAGTTTATGTGTTGGAGTGTGTTGCAGGGATGGGTGCGAGGGGGACCAGGGAGCTCCTGGGCTCCCCTCCTCCCCAGCCAGCTCCCCTCACTCTTTCAATAACTGCAGACCCCAGCCAGGGGCAGCGTGCAGGGCAGGTAGACAACATACTGAGCCTCCCTGTCTATTTAAACCACCCAGACCTAGCAGTAAATCCAACATCTTGGTCGGGTCCAGCCTTTCCTTTCAATACCGCAAACAAACCTTCGCTTATAATCCATTGGAATGTTACAGACCCCCATTGTGCGTGCGGCTGTACACCGAAATGTCATTATGCAGTGCATGACTGTATTATAAACAAGCTCCACGTAAACCTTTGCCGTCATTTTCAAACAAAGAATATAATTTCCTCCTTGAAATATATTGGAGTTTTCATTACTCATCTTAAATTTCTGTATGTTGAAGATTGATACTTAAATTCCTTAAAATTCAACTGAAATTCCAAATCAAGACTGTAATATTGTGACAGTGAATTAAAGTTTAGAAATTTGAATGATACTTTTAAAAGGATATCATTTGCAAAAAGGATACTGCATATCTTTAAATAAGGAGTACATTCAGGTTCCTAATTCCTCTTTATACTCACCCCAATTACTGAAAAAGAAAAAGTACAGGAAAAGTTAAACAACAAACTGCATTTGAATCATTCAGAACACAGATATTTCTGACAAAAAAAAAAAAAAATGGGCAAACACACTTACATAAGCTTACATTTCCATAAAGTATAAATTTTCAAACGCAAGTTTCTATGATTTAGGGGTACATCTCAATGTGCTTATAATCATATAAATTCTGTGACCTTCTATCTACTTATTTCGGACAGCAGTTTTTTTTAAAAATTGTGGTCAAATACACATAACATAAAATGTACGGTTTTAACCATTTTTATGTGTACAGGTCACACCGGCACTGGTACATGCACACTGCTGAGCAACCATCACCTCCATCCATCTCCAGAATGTTTCATCACCCCAAACTGAAACTTTTTCCTAACTCTAACTTTCAATTCCTGCTTGTTAGTCACTTTTGCCATCATAGGGCATCTTAGACATGAGATACAATATTAAATATTAACAAGAAGTATTGTTTCCAAGATACAGATTTAGAATTTTAGGAAGAATTCATATGGAGTCAATTTCTTAACATTAGAGATAAAAGAAACACAGCCCACAAAAACAAAATGACTTGTCAAAGTCTCACAAGTGATAGCAACAGATTAGCTCTAGAACCACTATAATCCTGTCTCCTTAGCCACAGTACCTGATCTTCACATCCTGGCCATGACTCAAGTACAGGTGACCCTTGAACAAAGCAGTAGTCAGGGGCACCAACCCCTCTTTTCCCCATGTAGTCAAAAATCCTTTTATAATTGGACTCCCTAAAAACTTAACTACAGTCGGCCCTCAGTATCCGAGGAGGTCTGATGCTGGGAAACTCATGTATACCAAAATCTGTGGACGCTCAAGAGCCCTATATAAATTGGTGTAGAACAATGCAGACAGTCTGCCCTTCACATCCCTGGATTGCCAACTGTGGATCAAAAATACTGGTTTGGCATCCTCCTTGGATACCAAACCTGTGGATGTGAAACCCACAGATTCAGAGGGCCAACTGTATTTATTGAAAACAATCCACGTATTAGTGGGCCTATGCAGTTCAAATTCATTTGTTCTAGGGTCAATTGTATATGTCCTGAAACTGAGTTACAGCAACTTGAATCTTTAATACTGAAGGAAAATGATAAACCACTGAATATAAAATAATTGTTTAAAATTAATATTTTAGTTATAAAATTAACCAAAGTAACTATATCCAAAAATAAGTTGATGTAATGGTTATTTAAGCTTTCACAAAGAATAATGAATTGAGACTTAATAAAATCGATGAAATGAAAACAAATATACAAAAAACTTATAATTTAGTGAATAACAAACAAAATATTAATTATATGAGAAAATGTAAAATTGTTCATATTAGTCATCTTCCTTCAAAATAAATACATCACTTTTGTATATGGTAAGATGTCTAAGACATAAGTAAGGCACAAAAAAAAAATCTCTATTGAGAAATTGCAGAACTGTACACAAGATGAAAAAGGGTTTTAAAAAGAGGGTTATAGATCATATAAAAATAGTTATGCTTAATAAATCTTAATTTAAGCTAGTGTAAAAATTCAAAATCAAATCAAAGTTCCTCTTAATTATGTATTGAAGGTATTGATTCAAAGTAATTCTTTGCTTTTGTAAAGAACTAAACTCAATGTCCAAATCTGTCTTATTATCCAGTTATATAAATAAAAAACTCAGAATATTAGAAATTGTTCTAGAAAATTACTCACATATATATATATTCTCACCCATTTCACTATCTTAATATTGCTTTCTCTACATTAATTTGCTTAGAAATTAAACTGCTTAGACAAAAACAGCTACCAATTATTAGTCAAGGCTAGTTTAGCTTTCATTTTCTCTATTGCGCTAAATAACCCCAGAGATAGTTTTATATTACAACTAGGGATGCAAAAACTCACAAAAGTTGTCCTTTGTACAAAGCCAACTGGCTACTTTAACTCTTTAAAACAGGATTACCCAAAGGAGAATAAATAATGAACAGTACTAATAGAAATATTATGTACAGATTTGAAGTTTGTGATATTCTTCTACTTAATCATGATAGACGTAAGTAACAAATACATCTGAGTAAATCTAGACCCCACAATACCACTGAATGTGGAGTTTCTAAAAGAATGCAGCATGACTCAATACAAGGTTTGTGCCGAAATTCAGAACTTGGCTCTTGATCCAGCTTTCCTATTATCTAGCAAAGGAAGTTAATTCACGTGGGTGTTCCTCTACTGCTTCGCCTACCATGGAGGGAAAATACTCATCCAACCTATCACGAGTTTGTTGTGAAGAAGTAATAAAACATGTAACAGAGCTTTGAAAAAAAAATCTCTTTTAAAATATAAAGTACTGAGGACCTTTATAACAAATACGCCAGAACCTGATCTTCTCTATGGGGTTTGTTTCCGCGTCTATAAAAAGCAAACACTGGATTAGATGATCTCCGAGTCCTTTTTAAACTCTCATATAAACTCAGTATATCTATCTAACTAGGTAAGGCCAAAAAAGGTCCTTTAACAATTAATCCATTCAAAAATGAAAAAAAAATCCTCTATTTTTTAATTGGTTGATAACTAAACAGGGGCAATGAGTAGGACCAATAATAGGGGCCCCCAAAACGCTTGACTGATCACAGCATATTATCTCTTCAAATAAGACAAAAGTCAAATGTTTCCCTCAAAGAGAAAAATGTAGAATTTAGCACAGAAGTGCATAAAAATGGGAGCTTCAAAACAGGAAATGTGCATCTGGCTATTGTAAGAAACCAGTATAAGGTAGGCTAAGGGTAAGAGACTTCCTCTTTCCAAAGCCACAGAGCAACTTGGGAGAAATCAAGCCCAGATATTGGCTTAGAAAAATGGGTTAAGACCCTGACCTTCAACAAGGGAGAAAACAAATCGTAACAATGGGCTGGTGAATATAATTCAGCTGGAAAGAAGAGTGAGGGGGGAAAAAAAGGTAAGATGTCCAGAAAAAACTACCTTCAGAAGGTTCAAAAAAATACTCAAATCCTTATAAAAAGAGCCAGTCATGCTTACATTAGATTTTATATCTAGGTTCAAAAATCTATTCACTCTAGTTTTCTTTCAATTTCCTAAAAGCACACACTTAAAAATTCTAACCTAGTCTCTGCTAAGTAAATCTCAGGCAGAAACTCTTAGCCCAACTCCAAAGCTGGGCATGAAGGGACCCACAAACCCTCTGGAGCTGTATGTAACACTTTGTGTTTGTGCTTTACGCTTATCGGCAGCTGTGGAGACTAATCTCTTTTAGCCTAAGTCTTCCTTTTGTACTGCGTTTCAATAGTCTTACATTTAACAATGAGCTAATTCTCAAGAGAGAGAGGAAATCTCAGGGTGAAACAGTCTCACTAAATGGGATTTATTTATTGAATAATCACAAATTTAAAAATTATCTACAAGGCAATCTCACCTATTAGGTAATTCCAAAGCATGAAGCCCTAGCTAAAGAAGGAGTCCTAGTGAAACTCACGTATTCGAGCAGGCAAGTACCTAACAAATGAAGGTGACACCAAGCACAGTAGTCTAATGTTAAATGTAAAATTTAACCTTTCCATGTAATTGTTTTCACAAGATTTTTCTTAAAAATTACTAACGTGCTTGTGGAAGAAAACTAATTTGACTCATTAATTAGGTCAAACCATGATGCCACTTACTTTGATTATAAGAAACACCATCTTTTCCAACTGCAGTTCTAGCTTGTTTAATTATCTGGAATTGTGAGTCCTTATCTGTCGAAAAATCCATAAACACAATACAAATCATCAGTGTCCACAAGATTACCAACTGGTTTCCAATCCAATTTAGACAAATAAAGAAACCTTTGAGAATCTTAAGAGAGAAAAGACTCAAATCACTGCCTAGGTAATGTGAATGCAGAATTCTTTCAGATCTGTCTAGATCCCAATAAGTAACCAGAGTTCAGGTGGTTCAGAAAACATTATAATCAGGTACACAGCAGTAGCTGCTACAAATTTTAGAAACCAATAATACCTAATATTTCTTGAAATCCAGGTAGTATTATTCTAAGAGTACATATGTCATATTTAATACTCACAAAAGTGCTATTACCATCACCCCCCTTCTAAATTTTGTAAAGAAACTTAGGCAACAAACAGGTTAATAACCTTGCTAAAAGTCCCGTATCTGTTAGTGACAAAACCAAGAGTTGAATCAGGGCCTTCTGATTTTGGACTCCAAGATTTCAACCTATTGGAACACATTTCCATCTTCAGTCCTATCTTCAAACTGTTGTGTGGCCAGATTTTTGTTATAACGGAGAAGAAATGTGTCTGTCCCACTGCACAAAGCTTTGCCAGGTTTTCACTAACTGTTAATATAAGCCTGGTCTCTAAATTTCAGATTACAAAAACTAGTTTCACCACACATTAATTAATCCTACATTTTCTTAAGGTACAAAATGTACTTAATAATAAGCATACTTACAAAGTCCATTTTTTTGATAATTCAAAAATGAATTATCAATACATATATATATTTTAAAGTTATAATCTATTAATACTTACTCAAAGTGATTGAAGGTATCTTTACATTCTCATAGAAAAATTCAGAATTATACATTTCATCCTAAACAGTAAAAAGTAAAACAAAACTTAGTGTTCTTGAGGATCAGATGATTAACTTATTTTAAGATCTGACATCAATCAGCAGCAGATAGTAGTATCGTTTAAGTATCTCTTGCAGTAATTTGCAAAATTAGGCTCGTACCATTCTATCCCACAAATGACTATTATTTTATGTCAGAAAACCTCACACTATACCTTCTCTATATTGTGAATTTATTAATGTATGGATTACATGACATATACATAATAAATACATGGTACCTCCTCTTCTCTCGTGTAGCCCAGTTTCCTCAACCTACACGATACCATGTGCTTTGCTAAAGATGATTTAGGCATGTGATGATTGGAATCATAAGGGCATATCACAACTTCATCCTGTAAAAACCAAAGAGAATAAAAAGAAGATACATAATATTTAAAGATTTAAATAATTATACTATTAAATGTTTACTACTTAATTAAGTGGTACTATACAGTTATGTCCTCTTCTGCAGACTTCTCCCAATACCCAGTTTGAACGTATGTGCATATTAAAAAATTTTTTAAAACCTTCCCCTTATAGCCCCTGCCCCCTCTCTCCACCTCATCAAAGCCCAACTCTGAAAGATTTGCTCACATTCACTGCCTCAACCTCACCTGCCAGTCAGTAGGTCACTAACAACCTTCTTACTATCATAGCCAAAGCACACACCCATAGTCCTTACACGTGAATGCTCAGAAGGTCACAATCCAATGGTCTATTTCTGTCATCCTGATACTTTTCATGTTCCTTCTACCTCTCTGATTCCTTCTACCTGGTCTCCTCTAAAGAGGTTTTCCTTGTTCTACCTATCCCCCTTTATTATTTTTTTCCACAGAGACCATATACACCTGGGTTACACATATATTTTCTTTTTTTAAATTTAGGGCAACCATCAGCTTGTTCTCTCTATGAGTCTGTTTCTGTTTTGTTTCATTTCTTTACTTGTTTTGATTTTTTTCACTCCACATAAGTGAAGTCCATATGAAGATGGTATTTGTCTCTATCTGACTCATTTCACTCAGCATAATTCCCTCAAGGTCCATCCATGTTGTTGCAAATGGCAGGATTTTCTTCTCTTTTATTGCTGAATAACATTCCACTGTGTATATATACCACTACCTGATCCCCTTTAAATGTTGGTGTTTCATGCATATCTAACCAGTAGCCTTCTGCCACTTGATAAATACTTGCTGGAAGAACTTACAGCTTCAATTTTCGCTATATAGTGATAACTGCCATAATCTATTGGGTTGGCCAAAAAGTCCATTACATTTTTTCTGTACAATGGCTCTAAAAGTGCTCAGTTGTCTTTAACTTCATTTGAAACAATTTGTCAGACTGATTGTGACAGCTGTTATATCAGCATGCAATTTTAAAAAAGCTTATTAAAATTCATGAATTTTTGTGTGGACATTTTAATACTGAAGATGGAAGAAAATATAAAACATTTTCAATATATGGTGCTTTATTATTTCAAGAAAGCTAAAAACACAACGGAAATGCAAACAATAGATGTGTGCAGTGTGTGGAAAAGGTGCTGTGACTGACAGAATGGGTCACAAGTGATCTGCCAAGTTTCCTGCTGGAGATTTCTCACTTCTTGCTGAACAATGCTCCATGGTCAAGTAAACCAGGCGAAGTTGATAGTGATAAAATCGAGACATTAATTGAGAACAATCCATGTTATAACCATGCAGGAGACAGCCGACATACTCAAAATACCCAAATCAATAAAGCTATTGAAAATGAAAAATGTGTCTTTTATTTTACGGAAACTAAACGGACTTTCTGGCCAACCCAATATATAAATCAAATATACTTAACAATGCCTCTGGTCATACAGTTATATAATTTAAACCTGACAGAAATTATTACAGCATGGTAAACTCAGAAATAACTTAGAGATCATGAATTATCCCACATTGGAACACTTTCCTTCCTCCCACACCTTAAAAAAAAAAATCAGAATCTGTCACTCTAATACACTTCCCTACATTTTTTCAAAATAATTCCAATGTTCAGAAGAGTTGTTAGTCACCATCTATTAGTGATATGCTTTAATAATTCTAGAATCAGCGGTGTCCCAGTTAGAAGTGCACAATTTTAATGCCGAGAAAGGTTCCCAAGCTCTCCCGACACGGAGTCTGGTGCAACTGCGGAATCCACGTGACAGATGACGAAGCAAACCGCCAACACCGCTACTACAAGCACTCTGAGACCCATTCAGGTATTTTCTACATAAACATCAGATCTGCTATTCCTTCCTCACCCCGAGCATTTTCACATTTTCTTTAAACCCGAAGTTCCCCGGTAGGTGCGCCACACAGCAGGTGGGTGCGGAACGCTCTGGGGGCCCTCGCGCGCCCAGCCCGGGGCCTGGGGAGTCAGGGGCGTTCCCAGCCCCTCAAGGCTCTACACACGGGCGGGGGCTCCCACGCTCCTCCTTTCGTGGCCCCAGCACGGATTCCTCCACCCCCAGAGAAGACCGCAGGCCCAGGGCCCCCAAAGAGACACCACACCGCTCACCTCTGCCGCGTCCTCCTTCCCGGCGTCCAGCCGATCCAGGCTCCAGCCCAGGGACGCCGTCACCTCCTCCAACCTCCGACAGCAGCTCTCCACGAACTCTGACAGCTCCTCCTGCAGCCGCTGCCGTTCCTCCACCGGGGGAGGGTAGCCCTCCATGGCCGCACCCCACCCGCCAGGAAGAAGCTGCGGAACTGTCGGCGGCCCGCAAGGGCTTCTGGGAGCTATGGGCGGGGTCACTCCTCCACGTGACTAGAGACGCTTATAGGGACCGGCCCAGAGCTGTCATTTCGAGAGGTGTTTTCCTATCTCTTTCAAATATCGCTGCTTTAGTCCCACTGCTCGTGGATTCGTTTGTTCCTGGCCTTCCCCGACCGGCATTACCACCCCCCCCAAATGCTTTTTAAAAGAGCAGTTTATGTCTAAAGAAAAGTTTAAAGAAGAGTACAGTGAGCGTTCACGTAGCTGTCCTCTAGCTCATTAACTGTTAACATCTGGACACGTTTGCTTTCTCCCGCTCTATCCACCTATACAGCCCCACACACAATTTTTGCTGAATTATTTGAAAGTATCGAATAGGTTGCAGATACTTCACCCCTAAATGTCCGTATGAATCTTTTAAGAATGAGGACATTTACCTACACGACCAAAAAAAGTGATCAAACCTAAGAAAATGAATCAAAGTATCATCTTACAGTTCATATTCAAATTTCCCCAGTTGTTCCCAAAATTCCTTATTTTTTTCAACTCATGAGCTATAATTTGTTATTGTCCGTTTTAATCTAGAACAGTCTCCTCTACTCCCCTTTCTAAATTAAGTCATTGAATTTTGTCAGGAGCCTCAGCAACTAGTCCTGTAGAATGTCCCTCTTTCTGGGTTTGTCAGATTTTTTTTTTCCTTTATGGTTAGATTCAGTTGAAGCAGTTTTGCAGGAGATATGTGTACCTCTTTATTACATCTCATAGAGGAGATCTATTTTAGATTCTCTATTAGTAATATGAAATTTGATCACTTGGTAAAGGTGGTCGCCATATCACTTCATTTTGG
>PVJI01028988.1:0-15771 GCA_004026765.1 Micronycteris hirsuta
AATCCACAATTTTCTCAAAATAAAATGTTTACTTAAAAATAAAACAAAACAGCCCTGGCTGGTGTAGCTCAGTGGATTGAGCGCGGGCTGGGAACCAAACGGTCCTGGTTCGATTCCCAGTCAGGGCACATGCCTGGGTTGCAGGCCAGGTCCCCGTGAGGGCCATGTGAGAGGCAACCACACATTGATGTTTCTGTCCCTCCCTTCCCCTCTCTCTAAAAATAAATAAAAATAAAATCTTAAAAATAAAACAAAACAGATTTAGGTGATTTTGTTAAATTTCTCCTTGTTTTCAACAGGAGCATCCAGACAGTGCCTATTGTCCACATATTTCAAAAGTAAGAATGTTAAATGCGTTCCTAGACCGAGACAATCAAACAAAATATCCACAGAAGCAGATATTGTACTTTCTGTAGTTTCCCTGCATTCCTCTCACACCGATTGTAAAATTCTCTATAACAACAGGAGGAGAAACAAGTCTCGATGGTTTCCAAATACCTTTCATTTACAGAATTTCGACAATTCAAATTTTTTTTACTTCTAAATATAAACTCTTCTATTACAATAAAATTTATTTTTATTTTATTTTTATTACAAAATAAATGCATGAATTTTGTAGTTAAAAAGCAGTAAAAAGTATCCTGAAGAAGAATTTCTTTTTAAACTACTCATAATCTACTACCATAATCTATTACCCATTATCTGGCATTTGTTTTATGTCCTTATCTTTCCTCCATGCATATTTTACATAGTTATAATCATGCTGTGCATAATGTTTTGCAGATTTATTTTTATTCAGAATTATAAACAAATGTTTTAATGTTTGTACAATGTGATGTTATACTTTTCCAATTTTCTCATCCATTTTTCCAATTTAAGACAATTGAATGTTTAAATTTTTTCACTATTATAAATAATGCAATTAGACACATTTTGGTACATAAATAATTCTTTATGATTATTTTCTATTTTAGCTTTCAGCGTTGAAATTAATGAGTCAAAGTATATGACTATTTTATGTTCCCTGACCTATATTACTGTTTGCTTTATTCAAATCCTTTGATACTAAAAACTTGTTGGTAATATTTATGAAAAGATACTTAAAAATATTATCTCAGAAAGCAGAAGAAACTTAACAGGCATAGTTACAATTACTATTCTTAGGTTACCTCCATATATTTGTAGCTTTCTCTCAGAATATGAATTTCACTAATAGGGGGAAAAATCACTTTTGGAAATCGTGTTGGGTGGAGACTATGGTGAAGTGATACATGCCCTCCACTTAAAATGCACACTTTTTGTAGTGTGCTTTTCTGCATTACAGAGGCTAGGGAGTTTAAAACTATACTTTATTTCCAAGATTTCCTTGCATCTAGGGTTGTGGATGCAAAAATATATATCACTAGTTTATTGCTCTTGAGCAGAATTTTGGAAGGTGGAAGTAAGGCAAATGTCATCTCCTATTTTTCTTTTTTCCAGCACACACAGGGAAAAGGTCATGTGAGGACACAGCAGAAAAGCAGCCACCTGCAATCCAAGGTGAGAGGTCTCAAGAGACACCAATCCTACGAGTACCTTGATCTTGGATTTCTAGCCTTCAGAACTGTGAAAAAAATAAATTTCTGTTTTTTAGGCTACCCAGCCTGTGGAATTTTGTTATAGCAGCAGATTAAGACAGACTCTCTTTTTAAGAATGTCCAGCAAACAGTCTTAGAAGACAGCGACACTACCTCTTTTCAGGGCAAAGAGCGTACGTAGGCTTGCTTCCCATTACAAAATCTTTAGGAAGACTTGCACTTTCTATCAGATACAAGTGTTAACTTTTGGTCTTTCATTCTTACTCTGGGTACAATGATATATGTAGCAACTAAAAGAAATATAAAAGTGGAGCCTACCTGCCGCTGCAAATCCCTTCTCCCTTTTAATAGTTTCTGTCTTGATCTTACTGAGTTGGTAAATCACATTACTGACTAGGGTAAAATTATATCTAAAATATGAATAAAAAGGCCCTGCTGGTGATCCAAATGAGAGCCTCCTTAAGTAACTAAGTGTTTTTTTTTTTTTTTGTGATACAGTTGAGCTGGTCTGGTCTTCTTCTGCTTTATTTGGGCTCTGCATGTGTGAGGGTGCGAGGGAATTGGTCCCTGGGTAAGTAGGATAGCAACATGTTAAACTTTGTACATCCACCTACTAGGGTTCTGGCAATGACCTGGTTCATAAACCAAGCAAACAAAATAGAGATTAACAGACATTCCTAGTCATGAAAATGTTCCAAAGATAAATTATTTAAACTAAAAATATGTTTAGAAATCAATTGCTTGGTGATTCTTTGTTATCAATGTTTTGAAATGATTTATGTACCATTATAAATCCAGCCCCTAATAATCATTTTAAAAACCATTTAATCTTTAATGAATTACTGGAAGTAAGTGGAGTATAATAGTTTTAGACACAAACCTTTCAAAATTAAAATAAATATTTTTTATTAGTGAAAAAGCTTTGAGTTTATCTGAATTTAACATATTTCAGCCAATGGTCATATTTGCATGCCACTGAATCTTTATTTCCCAAGTTTTAGACTTCAATGGATGCGCTTAAAGCAAAATAGTATCTCCTAGGTATTTCTACTGAGGGAATTAGCAAATTATTAGATTTCAGTCTTCAGATGTAGAACTTGGGAAAGCAAGGGCACAGTACACCAAAAAGCTTATACAAAGAAGCTTTTGTAAATTTCTACTAATGACTGTTTGATTTAAGAACCACTTACTTCACATTATCTTCTGACCAAAGCTCAGTTTCTTATGTGTGATGTTGTCAGTGGAAAAAAGACTCTTTCATGGGATCTCGAAGATATCATTCCAAGGACCTACACACGGGAGACTGTGGTGTGGCATGGCTTATTCTGGTGGAAATAGAAGCTGGCCCTTGTGTTTCCAGTTTCCCATCTCCCTCTGTCCTGCCATGGAAAAAGTCCAACCTTGTCTTCCAGAGGGCCAAACAAAGGCCAGTGTCCAGAGTTTATGCTTCACCTTAAACCTTAGTCCTTCAGAATTTACACAGTCTGCTGTGGGACCGGTGGCTACTAGACCACAGGTCATGTGCTCCCGGGTGAGAATGAAGGCAAACACATGGGGTGATGGCATTATGAAGTTGAAGAGGGAGATGGGGGGAGCTTCTTTGTTCCCCTGGGATTATATTAGTTTGAATTTCAGATGGGCCACGTGTTTTTTCAAAAGAGCCAATTAATTTTCCAAACTTTTGAAGGCTTTTGATCGGCCCAGTCCATAGAGGCTGCCAGACCTCTTTGGTCAAGCACCTTACCCTGCACCATTTGATTTCTTTTTTTTTTTTTTAAGATTTTATTTATTTATTTTTAGAGAGATGGGAAGGAGAAAGAGAGGGAGTGAAACAGCAATGTGTGTTTGCCTCTCACATGGCCCCCGCCGGGGACCCGGCCCGCAACCCAGGCATGTGCCCCGACTGGGAATCGAACCGGCACCACTTGGTTCCCAGCCCGCGCTCAATCCACTGAGCCACACCAGCCAGGCCCATTTGATTTCTGTTGTGCATGTGCCTGCCTGCCCCTGGTCCCTCTGGCAATCTGGTGCTGGAGGGGAGAAGGGAGGCATGTTAATCCTCTTGATGGAGCAACGCTGTGGTCCCTGGAGTGTGAATAGTTGTGCTTTCCTGGTGAAATAAACAGGTTTATGCTCCTCAGTTTATTAAGCTCAATAGCTAATTCCCTTTCCCCCTCTTATTAATTATTAAGTAACTAATGATGGTAACATTGTAACTTGTTTCTAAAGTCACAGTAGATTCTTATTTTCCTTTAAGAGTCTGAAAAGAAATCAATTATTATAATGTCATGGCTGAGATCTGGTACTTGCTTTAATTAGGGAACGGACTGATGCTTACAAAGGGAAGTATCTATGTTCACCTCCTTTGAAGCTGCATAAATCTAAGCCAGTTGTGTTAAAAAGGAAGCCTCATATTCAAAAAGACCCATTTAAAAATCACAATTTTACCACTTACTAGCATTGTTGCTTTAGTTTTTTGTTTACTTGATCTCTAAAAGTCTTGGTTTTCCATGTTGTAATGCAGATGATCACAATCTGTGTCACAGGGAAACCACACAGGTTATGGCCCTATAAAGTGCCTTAAATAAAGAGGAAAGGCATGTTATACAAAAGTGACTTTAGTAAACATGTTTAAGAATGGCCTCTGCTGCTAACAATGATTCTAAGGAATTATCGTTGTTTCACTGGGCTCTGGAAGCCGGCTGGTTCGGCACAGTTGAGACTTACATGGTTTCTGTCTGCGGCGACAGCGGTAAACTTCCCCAAGCATTTCACTTAGTCCATGTGTTCCCTGGCATCCTTGTCTCCTGGCAGAGCCTTGTGATTAGTTCTGGCCAATTAGTTCTGGGAATGTTAGTTGGGTGATTTGTGTGACTTCAGGGGCTGAAGCCATGTAAAAAACTCTTACAGATTAAAGATTCTCCAGTTCCTCTTTGCTGAGAAGCTACAGCTACACTCTGGAGGAGCCTCCGTCAGCCTGAGTCCCTGCCACAATGTGGAGTAGAGCCGCCACAAAACTGCCATGAATATGCAGCACAAGCAAGATAAAAAACCTTTGTTTTCTTAGTCCTTTGGGATTATGAGTTTAATGTACTAT
Source organism: Micronycteris hirsuta (assembly GCA_004026765.1). NCBI lineage: Eukaryota > Metazoa > Chordata > Mammalia > Chiroptera > Phyllostomidae > Micronycteris > Micronycteris hirsuta. The sequence continues at coordinate 4,675 of PVJI01028988.1, forward strand.
CATGGCATAAAACTTACAGTGGCCACATTTTCAAACATTTTCCTGTGTGGTACATTTAATTAATGCATTTTTGTTAGGAATGAGAATGAAGTGCACTGGGATTTCCAGATTAACAAAATTCTGGAACAGTTGCTGAGTTTTATCCTGCACGTAGCTCTCACATAACATTCACAAGCTCGGGATCAAAAACAGTGAGGAGTAAGACCAGGAAAGCCCATGAGCACAGCAATGCCGCAGACACACAGACGCTGAAAAGACAGGCTGGTTGCCAACACTGATGATTCTGTCTTGAGCATAGATTTTGTGAACGACCTAATTCACTACTTATCTTTAGAGGAAATTCTGGATTCAAGTGATGATGAACTCAGTGGAAGACACATCTAAGAAAAGCATATTGAACAGTAAGTAGACTTGACCTTCAATTTTAAGTAGTTAAAATTCTTTTTATGTATGCAAAAAAGACCCTGAAAAAGTATCCATCATATTCATAAGATAAAATTTCCATTAATATCTAAAGAAAGCTTCAAAGCAGTCCATGAACATTAATCAACTGAGCATCAGAACATGCCTAAGAAGTAGAAAAGGCCTATTTGTCTCCATATTTTAGGCCAGGAAAAGGCAGTGGGTAGTAGCTGATTTATCTGAAGATAATTCATTTGAACAGGTTTTAGATGTCTAGAACTTAGACCCACTGGGGTCTTAGACAGGGACTTGGAGTGTTAGTGTGAGAGAAGGGGGCTGGTCACGTCAGAGAAACCTGCCCTCACATCCACTTCTGCTGCGGTCGTTTCCCAGGTGACCCCGGGCAGGTTTACTTCCGTGTCAGTGGGAATAACCATACCTCAAAAGGGAATGAAAGAGTTAGAGACAACGCAGGCAAAGCATGTCACATAGTGACTGACTCATCGTAGTCATGTAACTGGAATACTTTATCCTTTACTTATTTACCATTTATTCCATTAAGAGAGGTAATGAGTTCATTTCTGCAGGGGTGAAAAATCAAACTGATGTTGTCATTATAGGCATCAGGCAATACTCAGCTAATACTGAGTGTACATGTGAACTATTTATTAAATAAGTTATATTATTTTAGGGTCCATCAGGTTTTACCATTCTTCTCGTATGTGACCCAGCATCTCTGAACCAAAAGAAATCACTTTCAATTTTCCGAGGACTAAGACAAACTCCCTCTTTGAAAGCAACAATCTATCTGCAAGATGCTTTAAAATCTGTCACCACAAATATCTTTGTGCAAGTCTCTCTTTGTTTAAAAATATAAATTATGGACTCAAGATCCCCATATAATGAATTCTCAAAAGTCCAATGCTGTGTTTGCTAGATTGTACTAGATACAAGCTACATCACTCTCATTCATGAAGTTTCTTTTCAGGACAGTTTAGTTTGGACACAATGTTGGGATGTGGAAGGAAAAACACTATTTTTTTTTTTGACAGAAGCCATCTACTATAAGTAATGATATATTAGGTAAAAAAAATTAGTGACATATTATTTCAAGCTCTAGGTTGTTTGAAGGCTATATATATTGCAATGGCATTGTACTTTTTATTTGAGGGTAAAATGTTTATTTCTTGTTTGTGTGGGATTCTTCCTGAATCTATTTGTTATCTATTGTTCCTATGCCTCTCTGTGTTCATGGATTGGAAGCGTTAATATTGCTCAAATTTCCCTACTACCCCAAACTATCTACATTTTCAATGCAATCCCTATCAAAATTTCAAAAACATTTTTTACAGAAATAGAAAACACAAGACCCAGAATAGCAAACGTAATCCTGAGAAAGATGTATGAAGCTTGAGGCATCACAATTCTTGATTTAAAACTTTATTACAAATCTGTGGTAATCAAAATAGTATGGTACTCACATAAAAATAGACAGATAGACCACTGGAACAGAATGGAGAGCCCAGAAATATACCCATAAACATATAGTGAACTAGTATTTTCCAAGGGAGCCAAGAAGACTCAATAGTCTCTTCAAAACTGGTGCTGGGAAAGGTGGATAACCCCATGAAGAAAAATAAAATTGGACCCCCATCTTGTACCACTCACAAAAATTAATTCAAAATGGGTTACAGATTTAAATGTAATACCTGAAACTAAATCTCTTAAAAGAAAACCAGGGAAAAGTTTCCCTGACACCAGTCTTGGCAAAGACTTTTTGGATATAACACCAGAAGTACAAGCAACAAAACCAAAAATAAAGTGGCACTACATCAAATTAATAAGCGTCTGCACACCTAAAGAATCAGCAAAATAAAAAGGCAACCAATAGAAGGAAAGAAAATATTTGCAAACCATCTATCTTATAAGAAGTTAATATCCAAATATATAAGAAATTCATACAACTCAATAGCAAAAAATAAATGTCTGATAAAAAAAGTGGGCAAAGGACCTGAATAGACATTTTTCCAATGATGGCATGCAGGTGGTGAACAGGGTCATAAAAATATGCTCAATATCCCTAATCATCAAAGAAATACAAATCAAAATCAAAATAGCATGTCACCTCACATGTGTGAGAACAGCTATTAACAAAAAGACAGGAGACATGTGTTGCCAAGGCCATGGGGAAAAGGTAACCCTTGTGCACTGCTGGTGGGAGTGCAAGTGTGTACAGTGACTATGGAAAACAGTATGACATTTCCTCAAACATTGAAGATAGAACTACTGTATGATTCAGCAGTTCCACTTCTGGGTATGTATATCTGAAGGATGTGAAAACACTATCTTGAAAAGATATAAACACCCCATGTTTATAGTAGCATTATTCATAATAGCCAAGAGATGAAAACAACATAACTGTTGATCAACAGATGAATAGCTAAAGAAAATATAGGATATATATATATATATATATATATATATACACACACACACATATATATGTAACAGAATATTAGACATAAAAAGGAAATTTTAACTTATGTAACAACATGAATGAAACTTCAGGGCATTCTGCTAAGTGAAGTAAGTCAGAGAAAGAAAAATACTATATGTTTTTACTTATATGCAACATTTAAAAAGTTGTAGTTGTAACCAGGCTGCCTGGGGTCCATCCACTTGCTGCCTTATAACACAAAGACTTGTGGGGAAGGACAAAGGTTTTTATTAACAGGGTACCCAATTTGAGGGAGCTAGGACCATTCCTGCTCTGAGTGGCCTCATACTCAATGCCCAGAAAACTGGCCGCCCCCAGGACCAGAGTCAGCATTCAGACAACTCACCCCGTTTTATCTGTCCTTTTGGAGCCCCAAGACAGCCGCTACATGACCAGGGTGTCTCCATCCTCGGGCTCGCTCTCTCGCTGGTGTACACTTGTGGGTTTTGGCACCGCTGTGGCCTCACACAGCTCTCTCTCTCTCTGGGTGTCTGGGGTGTGCTGCCAGGTCACTTTAGGTGGTCGTGCAGGGGAAGCTCTATCCATGAGGCCCTGGCACCTGAGGTTGCCTGTGCCCCTGGGGCTAAGGAACACTCCCAGGCTCACATGTCCCTGTGCTGCTCCCAGCCTGGGTGTGCTGCTCTCAGGGTGAAAGAGTGGAAGCAGCCCAGGACTCCTGCAGTGTGTTACACAGTGTCTGAAGGTCTGGAGCTTGGCGAGGCACACATCTCAGCCTGGGACTCTGGCTCCCAGAGCTGACTTCTGATGGGGTGATGCCTAAGCCCCCAACAGCCCACGTGGTGGGGCAAAGCAAGAGAGTACAGGAGAATTCTGGCTGCTTTCTGTTTTAAAGCCTCCTTCCGAAATCCCTCATGCTGTGGTAGTGTCCAGTTTGCCATCCAGTGCGGGCCATATCAGCCACATTTGTCCTTGCCCCTATTCCAGCTGCCATGTTTTATAAGGTGGCAAAGTCTCCTCCAGTCACATGTAGGAGCAAGGGTTCTCAGCTGGGAGGGGGGCGTCCAGCCCCCACAGCTCACACAGGTGCTGAGCACCCACCCGCCTGTGTACCAGCTTAGTTGATTGTGTACAGTAGCCAGAGACAGTAGCTGGAGACCTAGTCTTCTCCTGCAGCCCCTCCCTGCTAGGAAGACCTGGGCTGCTTGGTTGCCATGGCAACTCATGCTGGCTTCTGTGTAGTTGCCTTTGTTTACAGTTGCCTTTCGGCCATCTCCCTTCCCTGGCAGCTCCTCCCTCTGAGAAGGTAGACTCTTCAATCTGCTACCTCGGCAGGTCTCCCCACCCCCGCCTTTTCTTAGTGGGAGCAGAGCAGCCGCTTGTGCTGGGTTGTGGTTCCCAGGACTGGAGTCTACTCTGGTCCCCAGCAATCTCGTCGGACCCCATGTTACAGAAACAGAGGGTGGAACGGTGGTTTTTAGGGGATGGAGGTGGGGGAAATGGAAGGATGGGGGTCAAAGTTCTGGGAATCTAGCATATACTATGGTGATTATAATTAAAATATATGATCTGCCTTAAACTTTAAGAAAATAGATTTTAAAAGTTAAAATCACACAAAAATTGTGTGATTTATTTATTTATGTGGTAATTATGTGATGGGATGCAGGTGTTAACTAACCTTATTGTGGTACTCATTTTGCAATATATGTGTGTACCAAATCATCCATTCCTACACCTACACTTACATATGTTATATATCAATGATACCAAATAAAGCTAGGAGAAATAAGAGAAAGATTTACTATATTTTTTGGACTATAAGATGCACTTTTCCCCCCCAAATTTGGGAGGAAAATGAGGATGTGTCTTATAGTCCGAATGTAGCTTACCTGGCTGTTTACACTTACATTGGTGAAATATTATGTTATTTATGTTATTAAATATTTTACCACATTTTTTGCTTCAAAACTTTTTTTCCCTATTTTCCTCCTCTAAAACTTAGGTGCATCTTATGGTCCGGTGTGTCTTATATCCGAAAAATATGGTAGTTGGTTGAGACCGATCATTAAGCATTCAAATGTCCTGAAGAGGCAGTAAATATGAAGTCACAGGTCTCCCTCGTATTTAGTATACTCTGCCTGACATGCAGATCTTGGTAAAGAATACTAGTGAATGTAGATGGTAAATACGGCATAACCTTAAGTAATCTCATTTAACATGCAGGAAGATACCTTATCTTGTATACTTTCAGTTGAATGTGGCAAGAAATGAATGCAGTGGACCAACTCAACAATAGTGGCTCATCCAGTACAGTAAGGGTCAAATGGATGACAGCAGATTCCTACTTGCTTTATGTAAAACTTAGTGTGCAATTAGCCAAGTGCAGAAAGAGCATCCTGTTCAACCAACAGATCCCATTTTCTTATCTCATAAGGAAAACTGCTTGAATAACCAAAATTTTCTCAAGACTGGATGCATCTTACATTCATTTTGCATCTCACATTTGGCAAATTTTATGAGACACTAATTTGCAGAGAAATCTCTAAGTTAGTCCGCAGATCTCAGTGCTGCTGGCAATTCTAATCTTCTGATAATGCAAAGCCAAACTGTCAAAGCAGAATTCTGAACATTTGGAAATGTTCCTGATAGGAGACAATCTTCTCACTTGTAAGTGGAACTAAATCTCTATTTATAACATGAGATGTTTTACTTTTATAATAGGTTGCAAAAACCAACCTCTTGGTTTATATTTTAAAATACTTGAAAAGCCTCTCTCCCTCATAAAATAGTTCCCAATATTAAACCAAAAAATCGTTTATTCATAAGAGATAGAGCAAGCTACATAAATAGATTAGTTGTTGGTGGTGAAGGGCTTTATTTAAATCTGATAGTTGTTGATAGGGAACTCAAGAGTTAAAGATTTTAGCCTTCGCTGATAGGCTTAAGTGATTAAAGCTGTAACTCAAGAATTAAAGATTTTACCCTTAGCTGATAAGCTTAAGTGATTAATGGAAAAATGGTCAGTTCCCCAGACTAAATGGTCAGATATTGCATGTTTTAAAAATTCTTGCCACACACCTGTTGAAAATCGTGTTTTAGACTGAGCTCTAGGACAAGTGACATTTTTTTTTGTCTTCTATGGCACAAGATCCTTATTTTGGTCACTTAGTAATAACATATTTTTTGCTCTGAGCCTCAGTTCCAAAATCTGGATCCCCAACTCAATTTTAACACTCCCTGAAGCAGCCATGTTGTCTCCCTGCCATTTACCTGCTCTCACACCTAATTCTGGCTCCCCTCTCAGGAAGGGTCTGCATGCGCACAGGCGCACGTCTGCTGGTTTGGCCCTTGCACCACGCCTCCACTTCATGTTTCTCCCAGGTCCATCAGTAGATTTACTGAATGTAATTGTTTCCCTGCAATGTGCAGTTAATCACTGTCATATTAGGATATTACACAAGTTGATCTGTATTTCTGCTTTCTATTCAACTGCGTTAGTCTGTTTAGCTCTGTAACAATGACATGTTTTAAATATTAAAGTTTTTAAATAAATCTTGCTATATTCTAAGCCCCTCAAAGAGTTAATTTGAGGAATATCTTAGTGAATTTTGGATCTTCGTTCTCCTGATGCATTTTAGAATCCACTTATCAGGTCTATCTTAATATATTTTTATTTATAGAAGCTCTTTTTGGCTCCCTTTCAGTTCTGTCCAGTCATATTTGATTATCTCTTATTCTTAATTCATACTTAGAATTTCTTCTTTTATATCTTTAAATATATTAACCAGATTTCTATTTTTGATTGATTCCATTATATGAAGTCACTTTAGATCTGGTCCTCTGTTTCCACAGACTCATGTTCATGTTCATTTCTCCTCACCATGGGTTGCAGACATCCGAGACGGACCACAGCCTTGCCAGAGCACCAAGTCGGGGAAATAAGACACTGACCTGATCCTCTGTGCCTTCTCAGCTCCTGGCTAGGATTTTTGATGTTTTCTAGGTTTTGTTTTGGATATTCGGTCACTCTTTGTTCAAATTTCTATATGCCACTAAAATTTCAAAATTATATGCTGTCAGATATTTGGATTTTCTTTCTCTTATTGTGAAATGGTACAGAGTGGTGGTTAAGACTGTAAACTCTATTATTATACTGCCTGAATTCAAATTGGACTTTACCAATTACCAGCTCCGTGAAGTAAAATTTACCCACATGAACCTCTCTCACATTACGTTAGTATAAAGTTGGTTGAGTAGTATATTGGGCTAAAGGTAGTACTGAATGAGCCAATGCATGTAAAGCATAGTGAATGCATGTAAAGAATGCATGGTGCCTAGTACATAGAAACAACTGCATAAACATTGTTTATCATTAGCTCTGTTATTAGCTCTTCTTTGGTGTAATAGCTGTTAATAAGAGTGTAGATGGACTGACAAGTGCTTAATGTCTTTGGCACTATTGGCGCCTGTAACCCACTCAGGCAAGTAAAGATGAAGCCTTGTTTGGGGGGAAGGTTCAGGATCCACAGTACAAAGGAGGGCTGCTTGCAGGCGTCTCAGACACACAGCGGGTTCAGTGGCTGCCTGAGGATGTTTCTCTGCCTTCCCAGGAGGTCTGAGGTGTCAGGGCAGTGAGAATGCAGCAGAAAGAGAGAGAGATCAGTAGACTCTCTAAAAAATATACATTGTTATGGTAATTTCTATTGTTCCACTCTTTAATTACATCTTAAAAGAACAATCATCTTATGTTTTCCTCATTTATTTCTAAAGAGATACACTTACTCTAAGCATTTCCAGTGATAAATCCAGAGAGAAGTCTCTTGGAAATGTGAGCACAATGATAAACTCTAGTTTTAGGTTATTTTGTTTAGAAGATCGGGAGACAAAGTATATGTAATTTAATGTAATAAGAAATGTCCATATTTTTTCTTAGCTTAAATTTAAACATTTTAGATGAAGTTAAACTTGAAAATGTAGTTAAAAAAACCCCAAACATTTTTGTTTCTAAGAGTATCTTTCTCCTAATACCCACTTCTTTTGATTCTCCAGGAGCTACTTGGCTTGTCACCACTACTCATTTGGAGTTTGAACTGAGGCCCTCACTAAAGCAAAAAGGATTTTGTAGCTCCCTCTTTCTTTCAGTGCTTAGTTCAAGCGGTAATTTTCTTGGGGATTATCATATACTATCACTGTTAAAATATTCACTAACACATTGATTCCGACCTCTCAGTATAAAATCATTCTGAATCTACTAATTAGTCAAGGTGAGACATTTAGCACATTAAATTACTTTTACTTAGTTTTATTACTATTAACAACTCAGCTTATTATACCTGAACAATTTTTAAATCCTTTAAAAAATATCCTGCAGTGCCTTAAGAATCTACTTACATTTTCTGACTTTGCGCTTCATTTGTTCTCTTTCTAGTTCCTTGAGGTGTAAAGGTAGGTCAGTTATTTCAGAGTTTTATTGTTTCTTGAAGTTTAAATATCCAATGTTTAAGCTTACTGTTCTGATTTGTTTAACTTAAGTATGTTGTACACATTGTAAAGAGATTTGGAAAATAGAATTTTCTAATGATGCTTTGTTTGTGAAAACAGCACTGGAGAAGACTAAGTTTGGAGTAATAAATTGCCCAAATAGTGCGTGCCAGGATCAACTCCTCACTCCCCTCTTCCAGTGCTTGTACTGGTTGGGTTGTGCAGCTTTATTTCTATCTCCCAGTTAAAGGGAAAACTCCTTTTAGTTCAACCAAGAGAACGACTTGGAGATTTGTGGTATGTCTGAATCTGGGTTTATATTTCAAGGGATCTGGAACCTAGCAATGAAGAGATGACATCCTGGAACTCACTTCTCTTTTAAAAGCTATTCTCAGATTTGAAAAAAGACAGACAGAAATGACTTTTAAATGAACACTATCTTTTAAATGCTTCTTAAAACTACAGTTATTAACAATTACAGGAGAACTTAACATTCCTTGAAATACATGTTTTATTAAATGATGACTAAGTATATTATTCTTTAATAAGATAAACATTTGTGTTATGGGTTAATCTAGAGATTGAGAAAAGTGTTACAAGAGAAAGCAGACTGTCAACGGGAAACAGAAATTTATGAGCATGATTTTAAGATGCATATCAATCACAGTGTTTTTCGGTCACCTCCTTGGGGTGTTGCTTACAATTTTCACTCGGTACCTAGGTAGTAACTTTACCAAGGTTGATCCTGTTTGTCCAGCATCAGTTCAGTTCCTCACTCATGTCTACTGTAGCCTACACAGGGTCTTACCTATACCAAGAGGATGCCGTTATAATCACTTTCTCCAGGTACTCCAATGTGAAAAAGTGGTGTATTTGAATAAAGACTGTAATCTGCAGTTAAAAATATATTTGATTTCACAACACTATACACGCATTTATGTACACTTACCTATTACAACTGAAATAAAATGTCAGGAAATAATACACACTTTTAGTATTTAAAACTTTCTAAATATTTCTATTTTGTTTTAGAAAAATGCTAGTTGGGACACACAAAATTAACAATCCATAGTTCAAAACATGCTATTCTAACAGATGTCTACCTAGAAGGAAAATATACATTTAAGTACTAATTTTTTTTAATAATTTTTTACTTTGGACTTATAGTTGAAAAACAATATTATATTAGTTTCAGGTGTACAACATAGTGATTAGGCATTTACACAAGTTACAAAGTGATCACCTCGATACCAGTAATTCTAGTACCCATTTGACACCATGTGAAGAGGAATCCTCCCCAAAATGGCATTATCTTCCAGAGGGTAGGCTGCTTGTTGTACAGGCTTCCCCCACTAGGTGAGTGTTCTAGGAACCCATCTGTATCAGTGTACCAGCTGATGTTGTTGTGAAAAGCTGCGTTCGGCTCCAGTGAATGTTTTTTGAAGACTCTTCAACATGTTTACCCAGTTCATGATGAGTGATTTACGAGTGCACCTGCCCACATTGCACTGAGTGTTCAGTAGTTTTTGACCAAAAATGGCCTGACCCCCATACCCCACCCTCCCTATTTGCCTGGTTTGGCCCAAAAGACTTTTTTTTCTGTGTGCCTACGTGAAAAAAGTCCTCAAAAGGAAATGCCAATGTGGAAGACATGAAACAAGAAATGGCAGAAGCAGTAAAGGGCATCAAAATCAATAAGTTCAAAAACTGTTTTGAGCAGTGGAAAAAATGTCTTGATAGGTGTATTGCATCAAATGGAGAGTACTTTGGAGGTGACCAAAGTTTAAACATGTAAAAATAAATACAAAATTTTTCATAAATAAATTCTGTTTTTCTCAGTCCACCCCATAGTTATTACAATATTATTGACTATATTCCTTACTATACTTTACATTCTCGTGACTTTGCTTTAAGTACTAATTTGTTTTCCCTCTCTCTCTCTCTTTTTTTTTTTAGGATTTTATTTATCTATTTTTAGAGAGGGGGAAGGAAGGGAGAAAGAAAGTAAGAAAAACATCCATGTGAGAGAGAAATATGAATTGATTGCCTCTCATCTGTACTCTGACTGACCAACTGGGGATTGAACCTGCAACCTAGGCATGTGCCCTGACCAGGAATAGAACCAGCAACCTTTCGCTTTGTGGGATGATGCCCAACTGACTGAGCCACAGTGGTCAGGGCTGTCTTCCCTCTATTAATTATAAATTATATTACTGCCAATTAGACCAGCATTACCACACTAAGGTAATAAAACTCATCCCAAAACAAAGAGAGCTCATTTTCATTTCTGTTATGCTCTGAAATAAAATCGCCTGTTGACTTAATTCTTTCTCTCTAGACCTCAGGTTTGGACTATCTTTTTTTAGGTTTTGAGAGAAGTAACTCATGGGTCTTTTTCTAGTTAGGAAAAAATATATTTACCCAACATTTACAGTTTACTCATTGCTTTGTAAGCCTCATGTTAAAAGTTTCTGACATTCAGCTATAAGGTACACAAAGAGAAAAAGAAGTCTACAGAGGAAAACTCATAAAAAGATAAACTCCTTACATTTAAACTGTAAGTGTGGCGGATTCCGCCCGCGGAATCCACCGTGAGGTGGACTGGAGCCTGAAGCATCAATGATTCACACACAAAGACACATTAGGAGATGAAACCGGGGCCACGGGCCCTCTCCATCGCCACCATTTTCCGGAGAGGAACCTCGTGGGTTGGATGGCCGGGGTTTTTATTAGAGGCTTTAGGGCATATTTACATAGGA
>PVJI01028989.1:0-15783 GCA_004026765.1 Micronycteris hirsuta
AAATACCATATGATCTCACCTTTAACCGGATCATAACCAACAAAAGCAGAAAGCAAGCAAAACATAACCAGAGACATTGAAATTAAGAACAGTCTAACAATAGACAGGGGAGAGGGGGGAGGGGACAATGGGGAGAAGGGTTTTCAGGAATCACTGTAAAGGACACATGGACAGAACTAAGGGGGAGGAGGGAGGCTGGGGGGGAGGGAACTGGAGGGGAAGGGAGGAGGGGAGGGGAGAGGATGCAAATAACTATAACTCAACAAAAATAAAATAATATTAAAAAAAGAAAATTATAAGACACTGAAGAAAGAAATTGAAAAAGATACAAATAAGTGGAAACACATACTGTGTTCATGGTAAGAAGAATTAACATCATTAAAATATCCATACAACCCAAAGCAACCTATAGAATCAATGCAATTCCTACCAAGATTCCAATGACATATTTCATAGAACTAGAACAAATGTTTCAAAAACTTATATGAAACCTCAAAAGGCCCTGATAGCAACAGCGATCCTGAGAAAGGAGAACAAAGTTGGAGAAACCACGTTACCTAATGTGCAACTATACTACAAGGCCATAGTAATCAAAACAGCATGGTACTAGCATAAAAATAGACACATAGATCAAGGGAATAGAATAGAGTGCCCAGAAATAACCCCACACCTTTATAGTCAATTAATATTTGACAGAGGAATCAAGCACATACAGTGGGCTAACGAGAGTTTAATCAATAATATAGTATTGGGGAGATTGGGTATATATGTGCAGAAAAATGAAACTAGAGCAACTTCTTACACCACACCCAAGAATAAATTCAAAATGGATTAAAGACTTAAATGTTCAGTTTAAAACTATAAAAATCATAGAAGAAAACATAGGCAGCAAATCTTGGACATTGCTCATAGCAATATTTTCTCAGATATATCTGCCAGGCAAGGAAAACAAAAGAAAAAATAAATAAATGGGACTATATCGCATATTTTTCTATTATGTTTATCACAGGTATAGGAAGGAATATTTCTTTTATCTTAAGATGAAGATGTATGTTTTAAATCTACATTTACAGAATTTCCCCAGAATGTTATTTATTATAGCTTTTTATTGTAATGATATATAGAGATTAGTTTTAATTAGAAATAAATTTCTTGGCTTCATTTGAAAAGAGAAGTGGGTGGGTCCTGGGTGGGTAGCTCAGTTGGTTGGAGAATCATCTCAATACACCAGGACTGCAGGTTTGATTCCTGATTAGGACACATACGAGAGTCACCCAATGAATGAATAAATAAGTAGAACAACAAATTGATGTTTCTTTCTCTTTCTCCCTTTCTCTATAATCAATAAGTAATTTTTTAAAAAGAGAAGTGGGCATACTATTCATGGTTATTAGAGAAATAACCTGTTGCCATTTTAAAGTTCTGTTTTATGGAAACACATAGAATTAAAAAAACTAACTAAGGAAATAAAAGTAAATAGAGGTGTTCTCAAGTGGTTCTAAACATGTCTGTGAAAATAAAAAGTCAGTTCGACGCCCAGGCCATAATTGGCCACCTCTTTTGAACTGCTCCTTCCATTCCCATATCCAAGTCAACAGCACCACAAAAAATAAGTCATGAGGAATATCTGACCCCACCTTGGGAATTTCTCTGGGCTTTGCCTATTTTCTCCTTCTCATGCATCAACTGAATGGGTTTCCTATTCCAGAAGCTATGAATCTTTGTTTCTCATTTTCTCGTCTTCTTTGCATTTTAAAACTCAGCTCCAGACTATTTAATCTCAGTGTTGACTTAAACCTCTCTAGGGATCTGCCCCTCATATTTGCTGTTGACTACAAGCAAAAATTAGTATAGCAGAGTGCTTTCTATCCTGGCCTCAGCCTCTGTGAGCCTGCCCCTGTAAACCCTGGCTTTCCTTTCCTTGTGGGGAGGTTGAACATTATCATCATTGTACATTGCCAACCTTATCAAATCAGAACTGAGCCCTTATTATTTGCTGGACGTTGCGAATATGCACAAACATTAGGTTGTCCTTAAGATGATCTATGAGATCTTAGCGATGTTATCTTCAAAGCAGTGGTGTTAAAGTTGACTTTGCATGATGGATTCTTAAATGATGAACATGAGGGTCATGGCCAGACATCTATCCAAAGAGAAGAGTCTAGTGATATAATGGGCAAAGTTCTAGAATCAAATCTGCCATAGCTATCAGATCTCTATTAGCTATCAAAAACTATTGCTATGCTTGTTCCCTCTTCTGAATGAGGTGAATATCGCCTGCACGAGAAAGTGGCTGGAGAATTAAAATGCGTAACATTTGAAAAAACATATGTTGCCAATAATTGTATAGTCCCCATCCCTTAGCAGCATGCCTGTGAATGTAAAATAAATCAATAATTTTATTTAGCCAAATAACTAATTGACTAAAAAAACTTTTTTCAATTGATTTAATTAAAAATGTAAAAAATTTACTGAGTTAACATTTCATTTTTGTCAACATGAATTCCCACTTGGAAAGAGTTAATGCCTTGTAGCTTTTTATGTTCATCTTGATGATTAATATCAAATTTCCGTATTTACTCTATATTTAGCTAATTGAGAAATTGATCTGTTGAATCCCATCACATTTAAGAAAAGGAAATAATCAAAAACATTAAACTCACCTGACCCTTTGCTTTGAGCTTTACTGCCTTATGAGGTCCAAGTTTAATAGAGGTTTAATGAAATTATTTATTCCTATGAATAAAACTAAGATTTCAGCATATTATAGAACATATTCTTTCAAAAATGGAGAGAATTTGTATGCTAGATAAGCTCTGAGGAGTCTCTCTTCATATTTACAAAGAAAGAGAGAGAAAAAGAAAGGAAATTAAAGAAAAAAGAGAACATTTGTCTACCCTGTTATTACCATTTACTGACCATTGTTCTCATTTGAACTATATTTTTTCTCATTTTATCCACAGCTATCTATTTAAAAAACAATGAGATAATACTATCTACACAATTTTAAACCCTTCATTTTTTAATTAACACTAATTATGGAAAACTGTCTATCAATAAATAGAGATCACTTATATAACTTTAGGGGCTATTCATTTATTCTGTTTGTGTATGTTCCAAAATTTACTTAACAAATGCCAAATAATGGATACTTATGTCATTGCCAATTATTCGGTCATATAACAATATTGCCAAAAAAATCTCATGCTGATGTCTTTGTATTACAGTCTGTTTACTAAAATGCCTTTTTCTGGACTTCCTGCATCAAAATGCACAAATATTTCCAATTCTGATGCAAATAACATCCTTTTAGGAATTTCCCATCCAAAGAGCAGTGTTCATGAATAGTTAACTAGTAATATTTATATAGCACAAAAAAGTCACACACACACACACACACACACACACACACTTTGTTCTCTGGCCTGTTGGTATGCAGTCCTTTACATGTACACAAAGCCCTCGGGCTATTTTTAAAAGGCAGATTGAACCTCAGTGGGTCTAAGGTGGACTCACTGCATTTCTAACAAGCTCCCACATGACGACAATTCTGCTGATCAGGAGACCATGCTTCCAGTAACAAAGCCACAGGTCCAACAGGTGGTGTTCATGCAATCATTAGGGAAAGTTTTCCCTCCTCATTTGCAAGTCACTGATAGTTAATCTACATACCACGGGTTCCTGAAGGGTCTGTGAATGAGCTTTGGGAAAGTTTTACAACACGTGTACTGCTTAGTAAACAGCACGGATGTGGAAATGCCTTCTGGAGAGAACAAGCACTTTACCCCAAAAGTCAAAGGGGTCATGACACCAAAATGCTCATTGAACATACTTTATTGTACTTCATCAAGTGAACAGAAAGACCGACCAACTTGTGCTCCGTTTTCCCATCTAAGCGCTAGACCCCTCCTCCGAAAATCCTCCCCAAAGAAACACCATGGTAGTTGACTTGGTGTCCTGCGCATGCGCACTACATACATACAGCCTTGTCTTCGGCAAAATGTGTGGCACAATACAGATAATCTAATGATAAGTATTTATTGGCTTAAGGTATAAAAACATCTTTTAAATATGTGCAAGAATTAAAATTACTCTTAAAGCAGCCCCCTCTGAAGCTGCTGTGAAGCGTGCGGATGTCACCTCAATGCCAGAAATTGCCACAATTTAACTGACTGACAGTTAAAGCATTAGCAACATGGTCCTGGAGAGACCGAGCATCACCGTGCTTTTCAAATTAGGATGTTAGTGCTATTGAGAATAGTTGAATGTTCATCTTCCTAAGAGAAACACACACTTTGAATTGAAAGCCTATTTTTGAAATAGTCATAAACGTGTTTGGGAAAAAACTGTGAAAACTGGAAAAAAAAGAAGAAAGAAAAAGAAAACCATTGTTCTTTAAGTGCCTATCATCATAAAAGTAAGTATAAAACAAAAATAAGGCCTTTTCTGGAGATGGATGATAGTGATGGTTGCACAAATATGCAAATGTGTTTAATTCCAATGTTCACTTAAAATTATTAAAATATTAAATTTTGTTAAATTTTGTTATGTGAATTTTACCACAGTTTTAAACAAATAAATAAACAAGCAAGCAAAGAAATGAATTTTAAAAATAAATATATAAGGACTCTGGGCATTTCCAGGTACCAACAACCAAAAAGCAAATACAAAATGTCCTGGAAACTGTTGCTTTGTTCAAAAAATGCCTGCTTTTCCTTCTATAGAAAATTGCGGCATTTAGAACATTGTCTCCCTGAAACATGCAGCTAGGAAATAAGCATTAGTCTGTTGTTTAGGCCAAATTTAATGTGGGTAATTACATTCCAGCTGCCTCGAAGTCCCCTACAGTCTCTTACAATCCCTGACACTTCCGCACTTAATCTGTTTACAGTAGCCTTTGCTCTGTGAAGTGGCCATTACCATGTGCCTTTAAGGTGGCTGCATTTCAGCAGGAGGGGACAGGATTCCCATATCACAGACATACCCAGGGTAAATGATTATTCCCCTGAAGGGTGATGATGCAAATTTACCTGGAAGCACTTGTGAAAGAAATGGAAAATCTTCCAGGACCCGGTCATTGATAGCAGCTATATTAGCCCTGTTCCTCATATCTCCCAAAGTTTCATTCAACACCTTTCGATGATGGAAGGATACTTTGAAAAAATTAAATGAAAGCATTTTATAGCACATTTTTTCATGACAGACGTGTGTTTAGCCCTGGCTGATGTGGCTCAGTGGGTTGAACACTGGCCTGCAAACAGAAAGGTTACCAGTTCGATTCCCAGTCAGGGCACATGCCTGGGTTGTAGGCTGGGCCCTTGCTCGAGGGTGTGCAAGAGGGAACCAATTGATATTTCTCTCTCATATGAATGTTTCTCTCCCTCTCTCTCTTTCTCTTCCCCTCTCTCTAAAAAATAAAAATAAAAAGTGAGTTTAGTATTATATTTTAAAGAAATGATACATTTATACTTTGAAAATACACATCTATCAGGTACTAAAATATAATTTTTGTTTTGAAATATTGAATTGCTCAAATATCATTGTTTGATTTTAAGAATACTTTCGTTCACCCCATTATGTCTCTATTGGGAGCCAACTCCACCCACAAGTACAAGAGATAGACCTTATATACTTCCAGATATTTTCCCCCTACTCTGACATAAGGCAAAGAATTAACCACTATTAGCATAACTATTTGGATTAAACAGAAGGTTATATGTAAAATGCAACAGGATTGGTCTGGGAAATTAAACCACTAACTTATTACTATATATGTACAAATAATTTTATGTTATTAGCTCAGTGTAAGATTCTGAAGGCATTGTGCGTATGGGCAAGTAGGTTTCTTTAGAAAAAGGCAGTTCAGAGATTTGGAAGGGAAGCCTTTGTGGACAAGTACAGAAGGACAGTGGGAATGCCCTACAGAACAAAATGGAGAGTCACACATAGTGCCAAAAGCAACTGTCACGTATTGATCATTAGCATGTGGCTAAGATGGCATTTACCTGCTTCGTAACCTGTTCTAACTTGTTTCTTTGTGGTGTTTATAGATACTAGTCTACTACAGAATAAGTCAGCAACATCCCAGGCTAAACACTTTGGAGTTGTTCTCATTCTTCTTCTGAATATTCATCTGACTTTCTTTACCAAGTATGAACTTCAACTTCTGAAAACTCCATCATATATCTTTCCAATCCCATGACTGTAGTCTTTGATACCTGACCTAGCACGTAACCTTTCTAACTGATCTCCTCGGTCCTCCATCAGACAGAATGATGGTTCTGAAACAATAGCCTAACCACTTTACTCAAAAATCTCTGACGTCTCCCTCCTGCCAAAAGGATAGAGGTCAGTTTTGTTTAGCTGCCCTCGTAAAGACCTCCCACCCGCCTTTGTACTCTAGTCTGGCCTCTCTGATGCTTCTGCCTCACTTGCCACTGAGTCTCACCACACAATCACTTGAGCCCCCCTCTCCCCTCAAGCTACACACGGACGCCCCAGGCACAGCCTCCACTCTCTCGAAATAGCTCATGCTCTTCAAACAGCCTGAAATGTTTGCCTGTTTTCTTCTGCTATCAAACTTCAAATCCCCTTTCAAGTCTTTTTCAAATGCCACCTCTTCGGCGTTTCCTTTTTTTCCTGCCACGTGGAAATAACGTGAGCATTTTGTTTGCATCTTGATTGTGCCAATTTCATTTTATGTGGAAGTACATCTACTGAGCATGTCGCACATCTACTATCTCACACACTATGAACTGTATGAAGGGAGGATACATCCCCTCATCATGTGGCATAGTGCCTTACACGAAGCAGATGCTTAATAGTCATTTATTGAACTCATTTCCAGCAGTGCAGGGGCCAAAAGCCCACAGAAAACCAATCTGGAAAGAGTTAAGGGGCAAATAGAAGGGACTTAAGAGACAAAGAGTCACAGGTCTTCTGTAAGCTTATCTCTCAGATGCATAATACCTTCTGCAATACTGTTCTAATAGTCTCATTACATCAGTAGGGGGTCCATAAACTTTCTGGAAGTCAGTCTCCAGAAGGACTAACTCATTTTGGAGTTACAGACCAGCAAGAAGAGGCACTGACAGGGGGCCATTCCTTTCCCCCCCAAGCCTAAGAATGACATTCCAAAAGCAAAAGGTAAAGCTGGTCTAAATGAAAGTAGCATGACAAAGGCACAAACGGGAGACAACATTAATACCAATCATGATAGAATGAAGAATGTAGCAATACCTAAATTTTCATTGGCCAGTCCCTACAATAATAACTTTGCACCGAGGGGGCTCAGAAGCTGTGGTGTGAACGCAACCTTCCGCCAGGAATCCAGCACTCTCTGGTTGGATAACTTGAAGGACCATTAACCACATGTTGCTGAATAACATTACAGGTTATAAAAATGTCATCTAGACCCTGCTGACAAGCTCATCTGTATTTAAGTCTGAGTCCACCCTTTGAGGTAAAAATACTCCATGTGGCTCAAACGGGGCTGTGACTTCAGATATCAGAAAACTATTAACATACAAGCAGAGCACAGGAGCCGTACTGGAGCAGTTGAAGGAAAGCGGCATGTGAAACCTTCCCAGCTGCCTCACTTGGAGCCTCAGTATTCATCAGGAGAGTACATCTTAGACACACACACACACACACACACACACACACTTTTAGAGAATTTAAAAACACATCAATAAAATTAATCAGAACCTAAGCTAACCTTTCGTGCAATGGCTAAGATGCTATTTTATAGGATGGTGAAGATGAGAGGTAAAGATATTTATAACTGGCATCGGATTCCATCTGCCATAAGGAAAAAAGCGTTTAGCGAGAATTAACGAGGATACCAAAAAAGGAAATTATGTATCAAACTGGGATAAAATCAAACTGTCTGCTTTCTAGAACTACATTGTGGAGTGGATTGACATCTGAAGGAAAAGAACTGTTCTAATATTTGTGCCTAGTGATTTATGTACAGGTTGTGTAATTATATGGTATGTCTGTCTGTCTCTCTCAGTGTGGACATATAAGAATATGTATTATGTGCACATGTATATTTTCTGTAGTTTTTGATCCTAGAGGAAATCAGTAGTAAGCTCTCCAATTTGACTTCTCCCCAATGTGTCCCCCCTGTTTCCACTCTCCTGAACACCCTTGCTATCTTTTGAAATTGGGGAGCTGTTATGAAACAACCTTCCTACACTCCTTTCTTCCTTTCTTTCCTTCTCCCTCTCATCCTTCTTTCAGGTGTATATGGGAAAGGAAAGGAGAGGCCCTGAGTTACATTTTAGTTCCCATCTTACTGTATCAACCCTACAATAACTAGTGGAATACAATGCTGGGGAATGTGTCATCAAAAAGTTTAACAACTTCTAACCAAGAGGGATTTTTATTCTCTGGTATGAATCAGTATATCCCATTACTATTATTTTAGGCAATTTTAAAGGAAAATTGGTCTAAATGCACCATAAAATGTCTTATCAGCTGCTTTATTTCTTATTACTTTTGTCATTGCAAAATAACTTTATAGTCCACATCAATTTATATTTAATTTCGAATCCTACTTTTACAGTGCTTTCTTAGCATTTTCTCTAGCCTAGACCTATTTGCTTCTCTCGCTGTCCCTACTGCAACGATCTGTGACTATTCAATAAAACCGACCATCTACTGTTCTCAAACCCAAACAAAATAGGTCTGCAAATGTGCAAACCTGTGAAATAAACTCAGGTTGACCTAAGCTCTAAAAATATAAGTTTACATATAAATTATATATAATTACATACATATATATCTGATTATGTATGCCTATGTGTGTGTGTATATATATATACACATATATAATTGAATATATTGCCACTATTATTACTTTGAACAAATTTTATCACTTAGATGAATTAAGAATAAGAAAAAGAAAAGTTATTTTTGGCCATCACTTACTCCTTCTTCAATGCTCATCCTTTCTTTATGCCGATAGTTTCTGAGCTATATTACGTTTCTCCTCTCTAAAGAACTTCTTTTAACCTTTTCTGCATGGCTGCTGTACTGGCTACATGTTCCTTTCATTTGTGTCTGTCTGAGAAAGTCCATTTCTCCCTCCTTTTGAAGGATAATTATCAGAGCACAGAATTCCAGGTTAGGGGGCAGGCGGTTTGTTTTTCTCTCAATATTTGAAATAGTTCACTCCCTTCTCTTCTTGCCTGCATACTTTCTGAGAAGTTGGATACGATCCTTATTTTTGGTCTTCTACAGGTGAGATTTCTTTCCTCTGTCTCTTTTAGAATTTTGTTTTTTTTTTCTGTATCTTAAATTTTCTGTAGTTTGAAAATGATATGCCTTAAGAGTAGTTATTTTGTTGTTGTTTTTTGGTTTTGTTGTTGCTTTTGCCTACTTGTTTTCTATGAGCTTTCTAGATCTGTGGTTTAGAGTCTGACATTAATTTAGGGAAATTCTCCATCATTATTGATTCAAATGATTCTTCTGTTTCTTTTTCTTTTTTCTCTCTATCGAGTATTCCTAGTCTGTAGATATTAAATCTTTTGTACCTACTCCACAGACCTTGAATAGTCCATTCTGTTTTTGTCTGTGTTTGTTCTCTTTGCTTTTCAGTTTGGGGTGTCTATATGGATATATCCTTTATACAAAGACTCTTTCCTCCATTCTCTCCAGTCAACTAGTGCATCCATCAATGGCATTATTCATTTTTGTTGTAGTGTTTTTTATTTCTAGCGTTTCTTTTGGGTTATTTGTTAAGATTTCTTACACATTTTCCATCTGTTCTTGCATGCTGTTCGCATTATCCATTAGAGCCCTTAGCATATTAATCAGAGTTGTTTTAAGTTCCCGGCCTGATGACTTCAACCTCCCTGCTTGTCTGGTTCCGATGCTTGCTCTGTCTCTTCAAATTGTGTTTTGCCTTTTATTACACTTTGTAATTTTCTCTTGATAGCTGGGCACCATATTCTGAGAAAGAAAAATAAAACTGCTATAAACAGGCCTTTAGTAATGTGGTGGTGAGGTATGGGCAACGGGGAAGAGTTTTATGGCCCTATGATTAGCTCTCAGACTTTTAGTGAGCCGATGATCTGGACTGTGAACTTCACAAGCGTTTCCCAGTTGTTTTCTTTTTCCTCCTCCTTGGGTGGGGTGGGATGGCTCCAGTGGCTCAGTCAGGCTCTGAGAATGTCCCGCAGGGGAGACTCCGGTTTCCCCAGGGCAGGCCTTGTGAAGAACAGAGTGCTCCAGTGTATTTCAAATGGCCCTCTGCCCTTCCTGTATTGGAAGTACAGAGAATTTTCCTCTGATGCTTACTATGGAAACCTCACTGAGCTTCTGGAGGTAAATCTAACAAAATTGTGGGGTTCCCCCTACATCTGGCTCCTCCTGGAATTTTAGATTTTATTTATTTATTTTCAGAGAGAGGAGAAGGGAGAGAGAAAGAGCAATGTATGGTTGCCTCTCACATGGCCCCCACTGGGGACCTGGCCTGCAACCCAGGCACGTGCCCCGACTGGGAATCGAACCAGGACCCTCTGGTTCCCAGCCCGCTCTCAATTCACTGAGCTACGCCAGCCAGGCTCCTCCTGGAATTTTAATACGGAGTTTTCCACACTGAGCCTCCAGCAATTCATCACTTCAGTTCAGGTTTTCCTGTCTTGGAGCTGGTTCCCGTAGTGGTTTCCATTCCAGAGTCTCTGCTTCTATAAACCATGACTCTCAATAGTTGCCTGGGTGTCTCTCCAGTCTTGGGGACCACAGTTTCCCTCTCTTTATGGATTGTAGAAGCATTGTTGGTTTTGTAGTCTGCTCCGCTTCCTACTTATTGTTAGGGCAGAATGCTGACTTCCAAGGTCCTTCTTTGTGGAACTGGAAGCTGGAAATCTCACAACATATATGTTTAGTCCAAAAAAAGCCATAATTACTGTGAGCAAGGGCCTGTGGTTTCAAGAAGCACCCTTTTTTTGGTAAAGAGGACTCAGACACTATTCATCAAAATGAAGAAAATATAGTAAGAGACATGGAGTAAGCATATACAGAGAAGCCCTCAGAGAGAAAGAAAGATCATTTCTGCTGAGCACACAGGAGAGCCTCTTGGCTAAGCTGCTCTTTTGTGTCAGGTACCACATGAGGCAGCCTCCATGCATTATTCCATTTAATCCTCATGTCCCTGACAAGTAGGTAGGTAGGTAGTTCTAATCTCTAATTTGCTAGTGAGAAAAATAAAATAAAACTCAGCAAGAATAGCAAGATTAATTGACTTAGTTAAGAAAAGAAAGAAAGAAAAGAAAAAAAAAAAACAAAAAAAAACACCCATTGGCATTTATTCACCAGGCCTCTGCACCATAGCCTGAGAGTTGTAGCTGAGCCCGACAGGTAGGTGGGATTTGGGGAGGTGAAATGAATGAGTATACAGCATGAGCTGAGTCACAAAGGAAAGAGACACAGCCATGTCCAGGAAACTGTAATACATTGGGGTGGCCAAAATGTCCATAGGATGGCTCTAGTAGCGCTTACTTGTCTTTAACTTCATTCAGAACAATTTTGTTAGATTGTATGGTGAGAGCCATTATACCAGCATGCATTAAAAAAAAACTTATTAAAACCAGTGAATTTTGTGTAGCCATTTTAATATTGAAGATGGAAAATAATATATAACATTTTTGGCACGTTATGCTTTATTATTTCAAGAAAGGTAAAATGCAACTAAAACACAAAAAAACAAAGAAGATTTGTGCAGTGTATGGAGGAGGTGCTGTGACTGATGGAACGTGTCAAAAGCAGTTTGCGGAGTTTCCTGCGCAGATTTCTCGCTGGATGATGCTCCGCAGTCAGGTAGACCAGTTGAAGTTGACAGCCATCAAATCAAGACCTAATTGAGGACAATCAATATTATACTGCATGGCAGATGGCCAACCAACATACTAAAATATCCAAATCAATAAAGTTATTGGTGAAAATGAAAAATGTGTCTTTTATTTTATGAAAAAAACTAAACCAACTTTTTGGCCAACCCAGGATGTCTCCGGTGGTGAAACAGCTCCTTTTTACATGGGGAAAAATTCGTCCCAGACTCTAGTCTCCTTACTGCCAGCTGTACCTCATTGGGCAGAACTGTCACAGGACCACCTTTAGCTAAAGTTTGAGTGAGAACATTGCTGCCTGAAAGGTGAACTGAATTGCATAGAAATGGATGAGATAGTTGACATTGGGTAGACATTAGCAGTATCTGCCACACATAGAAAGCACTGAATAAATGGTAGCTCTTAACTATTATTACTATTATTATGTTTTGTTGAGTAAGAGACACATTTCCTACGTAGCAGCATTTCTACAACAGGCATTAGGAGAAACTTGCATGACTTGGCTTCATGTCGAAGACATTTGATGCTTATTCAGGTGCCACCACGGTGAAGGTGTATTCACTGGTAGCACCACACATGATTAAACTTTAATTGAAATCTTTATCTCTGCTTGTGATTTAGAATATCAATGAAAAGCTGCTGTCACGATATAGCATTCAAGCAAAGGACTGTTACAATGAACAAGATTGCGACAGAGTTTAAGGAACTAAATCTTTTAAGAGACAGAATGACAGGGTCAGAATACAAGAGCTGGAATCTGAAGCTTGTTCTGGTTTCGTTAGTTAGTTGCTGTGTGACCTTGAGGAATTTACTTTATCTCCTGGGGCCCATCCATAAACTGGGGGAAAGAAGGACTTCAGTGTGAGGATTAAATGAGTTAATGCACATTAGACTGCTAAGGTTTATGTCTGTTGCATTTAAGAAGGGTTCCATAAACGTTAGCTACCATTATCAGTAATGTTTCAAACAGCGAAACACTGCATGGGAATAAATGCAGTCATAGAATATCTTTTAAATCCAAAATCAAGCGCTTTCTTATTTCTAAGATAAAAGCTATGTGCATGTAATCAAAACTGTGTATACATGTATAGGTGTATATGTACATATGTATATATGTTTATGTGTATATATATGGTCATTCAAATAAAGAAATCACTTCATATGCATGAGAAAGGATAAAGACAACAGAAATT
Source organism: Micronycteris hirsuta (assembly GCA_004026765.1). NCBI lineage: Eukaryota > Metazoa > Chordata > Mammalia > Chiroptera > Phyllostomidae > Micronycteris > Micronycteris hirsuta. The sequence goes on from PVJI01028989.1 coordinate 13,049, forward strand.
GTCGAATATCTTAGAATATATCATAGGCTTTAAAAAACTAAGAGAAGTTCCAGACACTTGTAGAGTTTCATTAGACACTAAAATACAGTACCTGTCAAAAGCTCCCAGGTGATACTCAAGAGAAACTGTATAATATCCAGCAATACATACTTCTATTATAGAAAAAGTGAAACTGTGAATTCAACCAATTAGGAAAGGCAGACAAAACCTGGCATTCTTAAATATTCTTCAAAATTATTCTGTCAATCCTCGATTCCCCGTCAGGGTACATGCCTGGGTTGTGGGCCGGGTCCCCATGTGAAAGGCAACCATACATTGCTGTTTCTCTCTCTCTCTGTCTCCCTCCCTTCCCTTCTCTCTAAAATAAATAAATAAAATCTTAAAAAAAAATCTAAAAAAAAAAAAAAATTATTCTGTCAATCCTAAGGTAAGTAAGAGGTCAAGATGATAAGTAAGGGCTTTGGAAACAGCTAGGCACTGGCTGTCAAAGGTCATGCAGAATATGTAGACCATGAACATAGTAAAGGCATAGATTCAAAGGCTGATTGTGATATAGAAAAATCAAGTAAAGTGAAATTATTTTAAAGAATGTATAGAGAAGTGAGATTGGTTTAAAGTATGCAGTACATTTAATGTAGCATTCCTTCTATTCCAGAATTATGCTGAGTGAGTCAATCATGAATCTTACATGAGATAGTATCTTGCAATGATGTTATAATTCCAAAATCTGTCCTTGAGGGTTAACTATGAATAAAGTACTCTGAACTTTATTTTTAAAATAAATTTAAATATTAATTGCACTTTATGTTGTGAATTTTAAAAAATTCCTCATAAATCACTTCAATTGTATGAACAACAACCTCATTTTTCACTAATAAATTCTTTTTTTAAATCATAATCTGGTTGAGTTTTTGGAAGGAATATAGTAGACAAAGTATGAAGACTTCACCTCATCCTTTGGCTTTTCTACTTGGCAATCTAATTTTCAAGGATTAAAAATGTCTGGGGCCATGGCCATATGGTACTATTTCCCATGGACAGAAATTTATATCCCCAAGCACCTAAATCATGCTGCAGAAGGAGATGAGGAGATGACTTTTCTCCCTTTTCAAATGAGTGTGCTCATTCTCAGTCTCACGGACACCATTGGTTTTCTGTGTTGGTTCACACTTCACTTGGAATAGAATGTTGCCTGAACCTCCCTTATTCAACAACACCATACCCATCACACGAGTATTACATATTATAGTCAATATCCACATGCCTAGTCACAGTGGGGAAAGAAAAATTGGTAACGCAGTCAATTATTTTAGCTTAACATTCAGTTCTCAAGACAAACTTCTGGTTGTTAAAGGCAAGCATTATGCACTGATGATGATCATTAGTAAGTGAAAGTGTGAACAGATTGTACAAATCTTTTCAGTTTCACAGGTGTTTTTAAGGTATTATTTTCTGATACTAAACACTTAAAGTGAAGCAAAATGCCTTGCTTAATTATCCTCAGGAAAAGGAAAATAAGATAATGGAAATGTTTACTTATTTTTCTTTCTTCTTATTCTTCATCGTCTCAGGATAGTAGCTGGCACAATTTATTTAAATATATGTTCACATTACATTGAGTACCAAGTGCTTAATGTACCTTTAAAATATACCTCTATATATTCAAAGTAAACAAGTTCCTCATAGTGATGGGGGAACTAGCCCGGATGATTGGCTAATGGCTGTATGTCAGTAGATAAATGAAGTTAAACGAGGGGAAAACTTCAGAAAGAAAGTTCACCCGGCCCTTCCTAGTGAGACATGTTTCATTTATTTCACTGTAATTACCTGTGTATGTTTCTGTTTATGCCGTTTAACTGGGGGCATCTATCTCATTTTCTGAACCATATGTTCTGTACAATGACAGATAGGACCAGCGTCCACAGGATCACACCCGACAATGTCGTAATAGATAACTTTTTTCCCAAAGGGAAGAATTACTCTCTGTGAGGACACTAATGTCTCTCTTCCATGATCCTTTTTCATTCCCCAATCCAATCTCCACACCCCATTGGTAGTTTTAAAATGTCTTTCTGGGGGTAGGAAGGATGAGTCAACTTTTCTGATTAGTATTACTTTAATTTCATGATCATTAATGTTCAAAAAATGTCAGTGCTGCCTGGAAGTCTCACTATATCGCTCTGTCAGCTGGCACTCTCTTCCCTGTGCCCAACAAATATTCTCCCCTGTCCTAAATTGCCAACTGTCCCCACCTTCCTTTTGCCTCAGTGGATGACCTTATATTTCATCAGAAAGAAATAGAAGTCATAAAGCATAGCCATCATCACACTTTTATTCCACAACTGAATTTTCAAGGTCTTTTACCCACCCCTTCCCTCCCTGTCTCTCTAGCTAAAGTAGAGAAAGTGTCTGTTCCATTCAAGTTCAGTCCCACTCCACCTACTCTGCTCGTTACCCCTTCCACATGCTCAGGAGTTTCTCTTCATAGGTTGTCACATCCCCCACTGCTTCCTTAACCTCCTCTTCATTACCAAGGCTGACCTATTAGCACTCAAATGTACATCATTTTATGATTGGGGGAAGGAAGAAATGATGAGGGAGGGAGGAGGAAGATGGAAGGAAGGAAGGAAGGAAGGAGGGGAGAAAGGAAGGGGGATGAAAGAAGGAAGAAAGGGAGGGAGGAAGGAAGGAAGGGAGAAAGGAAGGGATGAAGGAAGGGAGGAAGGGAGGGAAGG
>PVJI01028990.1:0-15816 GCA_004026765.1 Micronycteris hirsuta
TTGAATGACTATGCCTTACCCATATATATATTCTATCTTAACAGAAAAGTGCCTTTTCATTGGCCTGAAGAGCTTTATTCCATTTTCCTGTCAATAAATGTTTTTTGAATTTTTCAATGACAGTTGACATTCAGTATTATTTTATTCAATAAATGTGTGCCACGTATTTGTAAGTGTGCCAAGTTTGTTACAGAGTATAGTCCCATGTGAATTATTTTCATCTACTGTCCCTTGCTTTTTGTCATTGCTTCTGGCTGGGATTTGGACTATGAAGCCTGCATTTAGAAGAGAATACCTGTGATAGGACAATAAAATCTAGACTTGGAGATGACACTTCCTGGCTGTGTGATATGACGTGTGTAATGCTGTGAACTACACTTTCTACAGTCTATTGCCTTTGTGTTTGCGTGTTAGAAATCAGCAAGGCCTAAACTACATGAAACTTGAATGCAGAAGTGAAATAGGATTAGACTGGTTTTGCAGCCACTTGTGTAAAAGGAGACAGACAGAAGCGTGGAGCGTTTGTGTCTGTTTGTCTCCCTCGATCTTTGCCCGGCCGACCAGAATATCCCCTGATCCACCACCAGCTGCCCAACTTCCATTTGATCTCAGGATAAGCTTTACAGTTGTCAGAATTCAACCTTAAAGTTGCAGCATAGGTTGGGTTTTCCTGCAAGCCCATTTGAGCCCACCAAGCAACCAGTGTTGACTGTCCTGGCTGAGACTGTGTTCTGAAGGGTACACCACTCTTTTTTAGGTTGTTTGTGTTAGGTCTCCTCTGACCAGTAATCACCTTGTTCTGTTAACACCACTGCTGACTGTGTGATTGTGATTCCACTGTGACGTCTACAATGGTGCAGTGCAGAGGGCTACGAAACTGTGTTCTACCGCACTGTGCAGCAGCTTCTGTGAGCCAGTCCTGCCGTGTGAGAGTCAATCCTTTCTCCATTTCGTGCGGTTTCTGTGGCTGAACATAATCTCTCAATGATTTCAATTATCTTTGGCTGTATGTGGTTAAACTTCTGTGCATTTTACCTCTAGTAAATGCTGCTGTACTCTCTGAAGAAATACTAACTTTTGCAAGTACTTTTATGCTAAAAACTTTTTTTAATTCCTGAGGATATATTTAAATATCCCATGTAATAATATATTTTCAGATCAACTTGTAGTCTTTTCCACTTAATCATTATACATTCTGAGTCACAGTTATCTTGTATGTACAAAGTCAGATATATTTTCCTCAGGCAAATTTTATTTTTTACACTTACAACTTTTGGCATGAGACTACTTTCTTACTCGTTCATAATATTAAAAATTTCAATCATTTTTTTTTAGTTCTCTCCAGCCAAAGACCAAGCAAATCATATCTGTAGTAAAAGAGACAAGTAATGAAATGAATGCTAATAATAAGAGTGACCACAAACCATACATGACTGGATGTAACAGCAACAGCATGCTTAGAAGGATTTCTTGGGCTTGGGATATATAATTTGCTATTCAAGGAAGCGACACTTTTGCACTGGCTTCTTGAGGAAATGAACTTAATTCTATCTTGGGTAATGATAATCATTTTTATTTAGAAGGCAGAAAGAGTGAGGATGAATGAATGCTAGAGCTAAATTGTAAGCACAAATATTAGAAAAGGGGAACTTTGGTCATCTTATTCTTAGAAACCTGTTAGAATAACAATAAAAAAGAAAAGTTCTTGCACTCCTGATGCTTATGTTTTTGTGCAAAAAGAGAGATGGTTAAATGAGAAAGCTTTGGTTTCTAAGAAAACAGAGGTGTTGAAAAGGAAACAATGACAGGTGAGATAATAGGGAACCGGGGTGGCCCTGACTGGTGTGGCTCAGTGGATTGAGTGCCGGCCTGCAAACTGAAGGGTTGCCAGTTTGATTCCCAGTCTAGGGCACATGCCTGGGTTGCGGGTGGGTCTCCAGGAGGGGATGAGCAAGAGGCGACCACACTTTGATGTTTCTTTCCCTCTCTCCCTCCCTTCCCTTTTCTGAAGATAAATAAATAAAATCTTTAAAAATAAAAAATAGGGAACTGGGGTAAACCACATATCTTCATTATGGAGGGCAGGGGCCCCAGTGAATGCGGATGTCATCATTGACCATCTTTTTCCCCATCTAACACATCTTAAGGACTTGAGGATCCTCTCAAGTGAGGATTCCAACAATGGACAGCAATACCAAAGGTTCTGCATATCTGGGATTAATGGCAATGGTTTTCCATAAACGTGTAGACATGGTGCTGGTTTCAGAGCATGGACATGGGAATGTGGCCTGAAGGACTTCTCACTGCTTTAGACCATGGTATTTGTGGTATTTATGTTTCTACTTAACACCAGTTGAAATAATTTGAAATTCCCTTTTGAAACAGCGTATCGTTTTGCTGTTGAACTGAGTGACACAATTGGTGTACCTTATGAAACCTTTGAGTTCCTCCCAGTTTAAGAAAGAGTTCTGGTTGTTGCACCACAGTAGCCCATCACGGGTTTTCTACGGTAGCGTGATGCCTGTTCAAGTCCAGCGTGGTTTCCTGGCGAAAACACCAGAAAGCCATCGATGTTTAGAGGACAATGATCTAAGGAAAAATTGAGGTGACCTGCAGACAGAGTATCAGCAAAGAAGGTATATTTGATATCTTCAAAATGGAAATTTTCTGTTCCTTTTTATAAGACGAATAGCTGGAAGTTTTTTGTTTCAATGGAACGCACAAAGCTTTCCATGCTCATTTTTGCTGTTTTCAGGGATCATTTCCATATATTTACACTTCCAGGAGATTTTATGGAACATGGGTTAAAGTGATGACTTTTATTTCATTAAACAGAAAAGGAAATCCAGACTTGGTCCCTTTTCTTTTGTAGTGCTAATTTATGTTTTCTAAGCAGTGTAAAGATTATGTGATTTTTATAATTGGTATCTCACATGATCCCCTGCCCCCATCATACAAATGAAGAAGGTAAAGCACAAATCTTACCCAAATTTACATAACTCATTATAGTGGAATCTCAGTTTTAGTCATAATCTGTGTTCCTACTGTGCAATGTCAAAAATTTTAAATTCAGAAGAACAATGCTAGACTCATATAAATATGTACCTTTACAGATGTGGTATCAGAGTTTCTGAACAGAACTTAAAAGACAACTTGGTGATCCACTTATGTGACATTCTGGAAAAGGTAAAGGTATAGGAACCTCAAACAGATTAGTGTTTAAAGGTGAGTTCAGTATAAACAGGCACCACAAGAGTGTTCCTTTGGGTTGATGCAGTGTTTTTTGTCTTGGTGTGACTGCATTTGTGAAAAATCACAACTACTCTTGAAACAGTATGTGTAAATACTAATATATATATATAGCGACCAAAAAGTTTTCACATGCTGGGAGAATGTTAAGATTGCTACGTGTGCAATACTTCCCTTCATCACCTTGAAGTCCTTAGAACTGAAAAGTCAGGCGAAGGACAAAGGTCACAAGAGGACTTTCTTGGTACTGAATTTGATTCTAAGAAACACACTAGGGAAACACCTGCCCTCATTCACACAACAGGTGAGACAGTGATAGGGCTCCTGGCACGACCTTTGAGATAACACCGGGTTTCTTGAATCATATACAGGAAATGCTCTGGTAGGAAACAACAGTGCATCTAACAGGTCTCCACAAGTGAGGTCAGCCTGGAGATATCCTAATCTAATCCCTGGGCATCAGCATCATGTCTTCCCAAGGCAGGTCTGGAGCCCATTTCCAGCTCTTAAATTTCCCATCCTAAACTGACTGTGGTTGTGTGTGCTTCCTTTCTGGGAAACATTCGAATGCAACACCTATCCCACTCTGGAACTTTTTGTTGCAAACCAGAGCCCATGTCTTGAGGAACTGGCTCCTCGAACACAATAATCGCATAAACATCAGCTCTGCACCAAGAAGCACATTTCACAATATTCTTAAACTCACCAATAATGTCAAAAGGAGATGCCCTGCTTTGTCCTAGCTCCAGGAGTCCCTCTGGAGCCTAGTTGTCCCTGAAGCGCCCTCTCCGAGTTCTGTGGCACATTGCACCCTGTGGTTTGAGTGGCGCATGCGCTGGCCACGCCCTCACTTGAGGGCTGCCTTCAGAGTGTGGAGCCAACCCAGCGAGGCTGCTGCGTACTCTTTTCTGGACCTGGACTCACCCTGAAGAATTTCAACCTCATGGCCTGTGGGAACTGACACCTCAGCCAGGCCCTCAGCACTCCTGAGGGGTGTCCCCCGCACTTCACGTGGCTCCCAAAATGCAGTGCGGCACCACGCCAAAGCAGAGGGAAATGCCGGGGATTTCCGCCTTCCCTGAACTGCACAGGCGCAGGAGGTGACCAGCTTCCCACCTCGTTGGAGGTCGTGCTCACTGTTACTTGAGAATCAGAAATGAGCCAGATCTCCTCCCTGCCCTCGCCACAGCTTCCAGTGTTTTCTTGGGTCCCCAAGGTCATCTCTCTGCACGGTCCTAGGTTCGAGGCTGCTCCCCATCCCCATCAAGGAACTTACGATGAGGGCCAGAGATGCAGGGCTGGGGAGGACTGACCCGCGGGGCTGACCCAGGGAGATCTGAGTGCCGATGAGACCTCAGGGAGGTGATGGACGCCATACCGAGGAGATGGCAGCCAAGTGAGGAAGCACAAACCTTCATGGACCTCCTTGAGCTCCCAGAGGGAAAGCACAGTGAGGAAGGGTCACGTGGTAGAGGGTGCATTTCTGGAAGCGATTGTAGCAGCGTGAGGATTTGGGAGAGGATAACTCCTGCCATTCCGGGCCCTGACGCTCACGTCTTTATGCTCTTGAGTTGTGTTTCTTAGATGATCTTACAGTAATGTGCAGGCTCAGGAAATTTGAAGGCCCTTTGTCAACAGGATGGGCAAATGGACATTTCTTGGGAGATGGGTTTGGGGACCAGAAGATAAGATACCCTTGTGTTACACAGGATGGAGCTGAGAACAGTTCACTGTGAAGAACAAGTTCATGTGGGCCTGGGATGAGTTTTATGGGTCCATAGCCTAGTTAGTCCGTAAGTATCCATCTCCTCCTGTGTAATAGGCTTCCTGGTAGATGCTGTAGTGAATGAAAGAGAACAAATATCCTAAAGAGAACAAATGTCTCAATGAAGCTGCCATTGTAGGAGACAAGAAACAAGGGATACAAATAAGACACGTACTGTTGACGTCAGATGGTACTTAGCCCTAGGGAGGGAGAGAAAGCTGCAGAGCAGCTGAGGGCCTGGGCTGTGTGTGTCTATGCCAAGGCCTCTGAGGGTTTGTGAGGCTCTGTGTGTGTGTGTCTGAGTGTGCATATACATGTTCAGTGACAAAGCCTGTGTGATTTTGTATGCCTGCCAGGGGGTAAGTGTGTGTGTCCTTAAAATCTGGAATGCTTTTTATTTCCTTTTGCCTAATTACCCTGGTAGTACCCCCCTCATCATGTTAAATTGAACTGGTTGGCACAGGGAAATTCTTCTCTTCTTTCTGATTGTATTAATCATGTACTTTATATTCTGTATTTTAAGATATTTTGACATCTTCAGTGGGCTTGCAGACATAGGAAGATACTTCCCTATGGCACTAGGGGTACCTAATTCCATACTGGTGGTGGACAGCTTTCCCGGAGCACACCTTTCATGTGCATACAACCCGATCTGATGCCATGTCCCTAAAAGCTCCTTATTTCCTAGACACCAAGACGATGTGTCCCCTGGCATAAGCCAACCCCAGGCCCGGTACCTCAAAACTAAGACAGTTCCTGTGCCCCGAAGCCTGCTGGCGTTTTTCAAAGTAAACAGTCCTAAACTGCTTACCCTGCGCTGTTTTAGCTCACCTGTGGAAATTTAAATAAAGGCTCTGGCTGAAGTTTTTGGCTCACTCCTGATTCTGTCTCCTGACCAAACCGGATGTATCCCTGAGGTCGTGCGTGGCATAAAGGCCCCCCTCATCTTGGGAAATGTAAGTAATAAAAATCTTTCAATGACATCAGCCTGTTCATGTTGTCACATAGCCACCTTCAGAATTAAAATTGAGGGTACAGATTAGACACTGATCCTAAAGAGACAAAGTTCAGGAAAGACAGTGGAGCCACCGCGGAACTGAGGGAGTGAAGTCTGTGGGAATGAACCCACAGGAGAGTTGATGTCTGTTGAGGACCCCATGGTGGAGGCGGAGGACAGGGATGCTGAGTGAGGACACACTCACCTTTGGTTCCCTCACTGATTCTCAATAGAAAATCAAAGTGACAAAAGAAAAGTCATAAGGGTAATTAGAGCAGTGGAGGGGCTAGAACATCAGAACTCCAGCCACTTCAGGCCCTGACTCTGCCATCCACAGGCTCCCGTTGTGCATTTGTTTGCAGAGATGTGCTTATTATACTCAGTGGCATCAGGAAGGAGCTGAAACACCCTCCCTATTAGGAGGAGCTGAATTGAAACACCCTCTTTGGGGGTTGGTTTGGGAGTCAAGAGACACTCCTCTCCCTCATGGGATGGGAGTGAGGACAGTTCACTTTGTTAAGATCTGGGCTTATGATGAAGTTCTATGTGAGAGAGTCTGTCTGTCTGTCTGTCTGTCCGTCTGTAAGCTCAGATATTCAGGAAGTGTCAGTCTCCTATGTTGTGACAGACCTTCTAATAGGTGCTGAGGTGAACAGAGCTAGCAAATACTCTTGTTGGCTATAAACCTGACACTCCAAGAGATAAGAAACAAGATATATAAGTAAAACTATATGATTTATCTAATGGGAATTAGTCCTAAAGAGAGAAAGAAAACTGGGGAGGGGTGCAGATGACTCGAGATCCATGTGTCTGTGGCAGCATTTGTGGCTCTGAGCCACTAACGCTGAGGGTTTGTGAGTTTGTGTGTCTGCACGTGTCCACCTGTATGTGCCATGAAAACGTCTATGTGTGTCTCCCTGAGGGGCTGTAGATGTATGCCTGATTTCCTTGGTAGCACCTCCCTTACCAGGCTGAATCCAACTAGGGAGAGCAGACATTCTTGTTTTCTCTCTGATTTTGGAGAGAAAGTCTTCGGTCTTTTTACCATCAAATATGATGTCAGCTGTGTGTTTCTCACTGATGCCTTATTTCAGAATGACAAAGTTCCCTTCTGTTCATAGTTATTGAGTATCTTCCTTGTCCAGGGTTGTTGAATATTTTCAAGTACCTTTTTGTATCTACTGAGATGATCTTGTAGTTTTTGACATCTGTTCTATTAATGGTATGTTACGTGAATTCATCTTCAGATGTAAGACCAACATTTCTTTCCTGGGTAAATTTCACTTGATCATGGTGTATAGGTCATTTAATGCTGCTGGATTCAGTCTGCTAGTATTTTGTTAAGGCTTTTGCATCTATATTAAAAAGACGTAACTATGTACTATATTATAAGGTATTATATAGTGTAAACTTCTTATTGTACATAGTGTGTATCTGTGTATATGTGTATGTATATTATATAAAATGTGAAAACAGTATATATAGTGTATGTGGTATATTTTTACAGTATTGGTAGTAAATAATATAGTATTATATATTATTAGTATATATTGTGAATAACTAGAATATATTATATACAATTAACATATCTAATTTGTTTTACAGTGCATACACAGCATTATAATTTTACAGAATAGTATTGCAGTCTTAGCAATCTATAATATAGCAGGTGTTATTTCCATGTCTGTCCATGGAATTATTCAAAAAGCCAATAATATCCTCCCATAAGAGAAAGGGTAAGAGAGAAAGAGTGAAAAACATCAATTTGTTGCTCCACTTATTTATGCGTTCATTGGTTGATTCTTGTATGTGCCCTGACCAGGGATCAAACCCACAACCTTGGCGTATTGGCATGATGCTCTAACCAACTGAGCTACCAGGCCAGGACCTCATTTTGGTTTTAATTTGCATTTCTCTGATGATTAGTGATGCTGAGCATCTTTTCATTTGTCTATTGATCAGCTGTATTTCGTCTTTGGAGAAATGTCTATTCAGGTCGTTTGCCCATTTTTTAATTGGATTGTTTGATTTTGGAACTAAGTTTTATAAGTTCTTGATAAATTTTGGATATTAACTAATTTTAGATTATCAATTGGCCAGAATTGCTAGTTTATCAGTGTTGACATAATATCCATAACTAGGGAATTTTTGTGAGTTTATCTGAGCCAAAATGATGACAATTTTCAGGAGGCAAAACCTCAACAGCCCGAGAAAGTGCCCTGGAGAATGACAGTTTTACGGCTTGTATGATACACTAGAACCAAAGGAGAAGACGTAAGGCAGGTTATGTAAAATCCATGGGTAGTAGATGTAGGGGATGGAAGAAACAAAGCAAAGCAAAGGGAAATCTCTGAAACTGAATAAAAAGTAAAACCGAGAGACACATGCTTCCTTTATACTGATGGGTATAGAATATTTAGCAATTAACATTTACAGCACATAGAGATGGTATGCAGGGAACAAGATAACAATGAGGGGTTGGTTCTGCGGTCTCATGCTCTGGTGTTGGGTATATCCTGAAGGGTCTGGAAAAAGGGGATTGCTCTGAAATGCCAAGGGTATGTTATCTTAGATGCAAAAAGACAATAGACATGATATAAAGATTGGTGTTTGGCTGTTACCAGACAGGGGCCTGGCCCTGAGCAGGTCTGCCTAGGGCCAGCTGTTGACCTCCTGTAGGAAAGATTTCAAAACATGACACCAGGTCACTATGAGGATGCATTTAACCTGGAGACAGTAAAACAAGGAAGGGCTTAGCATAGAAGAAGCAACAGGAGAGCCTAGGCTGGGCTGGCTGCCTTAGCTCCCTGAGAGGTCAGAAAAAGGGGACCTTGGGGACAGATTCAGAAAATTAGCCTGGGACAAGGTGCTGCTGCCCACTTCTCCCCTGGTGCAAATCTCAGGTCCCTTAGAGTTTAGGAGATGCGTGCTGTGTGGGAAGAGGGTGAAGGAAATGTCACAGCTGCTCGCCAGAGGGAGAGTTTGTGCTGCATTCTTTGTCTTGAGGCTTTGCAAGTGGGAATTTTAGGGGAGGTCTCAGGGGAGGATTTTAGCAGAATATTTATCAGTTTTCCAGGTGTGTTCTTTCAGGGCCCTGGTCTCTACTGATTGGTCAGTGCAGGGGCAGGGGGTTGTTAGTGATTGCAGCTGGTCCTGGGTAGCCCACCTGTTTTTGATGCTTTTCAGGGCCTGGAGCTAAAATACAGCTGAGGCCTAGATGTCATCTCTAGGGTGATGACTTTTGTATCTGGCTGTAAATTGCTTGGCCAGTGTATTCAGCTCTCTGTCTCAGTTTCCCTATTCCACTTGCCAAGGAATTTTCCTAACTTGCTACTATTCTGCCTCACTAAAAAACTTAAGGGAAAATCCTGAATGTTGTGTGAAAGTGTTCTCAAAATGTTCCAACAAATCCAGTATAGTTTCATCAGGTTTTCGCTTACATTGCCGGACTTTCAGCCCCTCCGTTTCCTGGGGAAAGTCTCAAGGATGGCTTGGTAAAGCCATTGGGCTAATTCCCTGCATTTTTCATGATCTGTTTCTCTTTGTCTTAAAAAGCTTTCTATAGTAGTTTCCAGCAAACCTTACTCACCCAGTCTGCTCCTTCGCCCTCAGAAACCAATAGATATATTAGTAGGAACAGGTCAGAATAGCCAGGATTATATACGTTCTAACAGTTCAAACAAATTCCTTTGTGAACCCAACAGGGCCTTAGAGAAGATCAGGAAAATCTTTAGTTGGATTCCTTAATTCTGTTCTAGTTCAAGGAAAGTAAATTATTGCTGATTCCTCTTCTCCTGAGACTGGCTTTTCTCTAGAGGGAGCTGCCAGAATATCTGGTTTTTCTAGTCTATTGGGTCTGGTTTTCTATTCTTAGTTTCCCCTGGGTGAGTAGGGAAACAGAGAATAAGGGGTGGGAGGGGTGCAGAGGAGAGGAAGGAGGAGAAAGGGAGAACAAGTCCAGACAAGGGACATCAGAAGGTATAGGATCTCCTGGAGGAGTTGGAGAAAGGGGGAAGTGAGGTGTTGGTACTGAGCAGTTTTAGAAGCCTTCTGTAGTTCAGAGAGAGTTTCTAAATTTTTTTATTAACTTCCTGGAGAACAGAAAATTTGTGCTGCTTCTAGAGACTTCTATTTCCCAATCAAGAAAAGTTTCCCATTCATTCAGTTTAATATTAGAGCCTGCTTTTGCCACACATTCCTAAAATGCTGCAGGGACTGTGGAGTCAGCTCCTGGGCTGGGAAAGGTCCTTGCCCTACGTTTAGCTGAGCCAGGCTTGCTCCGGCGGGCTGTCGGGCTGTCGCAACCTGGAAAGGGCCCTGCACTGGGTGTCCAACCAGCGTCTCTGCAGAGGCAGGTAGGTGGGGAACACATCTAAAGGGCCTGTAGGGCTCCTCTCCCTGCCCAGAGTTTATTCCTGGGGTTGCTTAGGTATCATAGCATTCATTCTCCTGAAATGACCCATAGTAAGCAGGAAAGCTGTGAACCAATAGCAGACTTAACCAAGTCTGTAATAACAGAATATGTACCAGCTGCTGTGGATTTAATGATAAATTCACATTCAATTAAATTAAGTCTTCACCACTTCCTAACTGGCTCTGTGATGTGGTCCTTAACCCTTAGTTACATCAGTTAATATGGTCTAGTGTAAATTAAAGAAGACCCTCAAGAAGTGAAAACTGTTGTAAGAACGCTTTTAGGAAGAAGTGATTATCCCCACTGCTTGTCTTTTGAACAGCTGAATCTGTTTCTGTTTTTAAATCTGGAGAGAATGGATGACATTTCACACTGGATTACCACACCTTGGGATGTGGGCACACCAAGTAAAACCCTGTACCTGGTTCCTGACATTATGGAAATTACTGATTTTATCCACACAGCAGCTGGTGTGCATTCTGCTATCACAGATTTGGTTAAGTCTGTTTTATTCAATGCCTGTGTGAGCAGTCTTTTAGCTGCATTTAGCCTTCACCTCTATAGGGACATGATAGGCCTTTACCTGGTCACCCTCAGGGAAGCTCAGCACCGTGACCACTGCACACAGTCTCTGCAGACAGGGTCTGAACTGTCTTTCCCCTGCTCTGGGACCACAAGTGTGACGTGACATAAATGGCATTCTCTTTGTGGACACGGTAATGCTGGCCTCAGAAATTGATTTTTGGGAGCCATTTCTCCCCTTGAATTTTTTGCAATAGTTTGAGAAGGACAGGTGTTAATTCTGTTTTGAAATTTGGTAAAATTTGTATGCGAAGTCATTCAGTCCAGGACTTTTATTTGTTGGGAGGTTTTGATTACGGATTCAGTTTTGTTAGTACTTATATGTTTGTTCAGATTTTCTTCCTCAGCCTAGGAAGATCATCTCTTTGTAGGAATTTATCCTTCCAGATTTTTCAGTTTGTTCACATATAATTATAGTATTTCTTATTATCGTTTGTATTTCTTTGCTCCTCTTTCTTTCTTTTTTTTTCCCTAAAGATTTTATCTACTTATTTTTAAAGAGAGGGGAAGGGAGGGAGAAAGAGAGGGAGAGAAACATTGATGTGAGAGAGAACATCGATCAGCTGCCTCTTGTATGGGCCCTGACCAGGGACCTAACCTGCAACCCAGGCATGTGCCCTGACCGGGAATCGAACCAGTGACTCTTTGCTTTGCAGGCAATGCCCACTTCATATGTTGTATAAATGTCTAGCCACTATGCTGTACACCTGAAATTAATATAATATTAAAATTCAACTGTAATTTGAAAAATTAAAAAAAATTAAATGCTTTATTGCTAAAAATGGTAACCATCATCTGAGCCTTTAATGAGTCATACTCTTTCTGCTAGTGGAGGGCCTGGTCTCACGTGGATGAAAATGCAGTTTCTGTGAAGTGCAATAAAATGAGGTGTGCCTGTACTTCTAGTGGCCTGGAGGACTTAAGGATGAGATGGCCACCTGGACTTTTCATTTCTGGTGACGGGAATAGAAGGAAAAGCTTCCATTTCTTCACCATGTTTTTATTCACTGAAACCTCATGCAGATGTGACCCTCTGCCCAAGGGAGTGCTGGAAATGGTGGATAAAAGGGAGGAAATGAAGGGATTTTTTTTTCTCCTGAGGAACTGATGATTTTAAAGCAATCTTTCTTTCATTAGTGTAGCATTTCTGTTCTTTCCCAACATGCTCTGCACCCTGCCATCAGAGAAAAATAGGATATAATGCGACCACTGTAAAAGTGTGTAAATGATTTCCATGTGCTTTTGATGCATTTACCTTATGAGGAACTATGAACATTGTGTATTTTTGATGATCAGGTGTAGAATAAATTGGAGATGACGGAGTCATACGTAACCTTCCTATAACTGGAGTATAGATGTCCAGTGCTGTCTGGTTCATGCTTCCTACTCTACACGCATGCTGGATGTTTTAGAGGCCGAGGATTTCTTGCTTGTCAACACTGTGGTAAGATGTATAATGGGGCACTGTGACAGCCATCCACAGACCTACAATCTAGTGAAAGAACCCACAATGGACAGAAAGACTATCATCGTAAACAACATAGAAAAGTGTATAGATATCATGAAACTCTTAAAACACATGAAACAACTTACATAGGAGAGAAAACACATGGATATAAAAAATATAGTAAAGCCTTCAGTTGTCTCTCTTTTTTTGGAAGACCTAAAAGGACTCATATCAAGGGAAAATTCTCCAAGCGTGAGGAATGTGGGAAAGCCCTTACTGCTCGCTCCAGCCTTCAGGTACACGTGGTCGCTCGCCTTGGAGAAGGACCTTTTAAATGGAAGGCATGTGAGAGGGCATCCATTTCTCCCAGTTCATTTAAAATAAATGAAAGGAGTCACACCAAAGAGAAGCCCTATGAATGGAAACAATGTGGTAAAACCTTCAGATTTTGCATTTCCTTCCAAAACCACAAAGGAAGTCATACTGGAAAAAAGTCCTGTGTGTGTAAGGAGTGTGGAAAGGCCTTGAGTTCTTCATATTCACTTTGAATACACAAAACCATCCATACTGGAGTGAAAGCCTATCAGTGTAAACAAGGGGCTACAGACTTCAGATATTATCAAGCATTTCAGAGACAGGAAAATGTTCACAAAGGGGAGAAACCCTATGGATGCAAAGAACATGGAAAACCTTACAACTCTCCATGAAGTCTTCAATCACGTGAAAGGACTCACCCAGGAGTGAAATCCCAAATGTAAAGAATGTGGTAAAAGTTTCAGTTCTCATCCATGTGCATGAAAGAAATCACAATGGAGAGAACCCTGGTGAACGTAAACAGCGTGGTAAAGTCTGCAAACATCATAGTTCTTTACAAACACGCAAAAGAACTCATTCTCAAGATCAGCCCTATGAATGTAGGGAATGTGGCAAAGCCTTCATAGACGTTATTCTAATTTTCGAAAACATGAAAGAAATCACACCGGGGAGAAATCCCATGAGTGTAAAAAATGTACTGAAGCATTCAGGTGCCTCAGAGATCTTAGAAAACATGAAAGAACTCAGACAGAGAGAAGTCATATGAATGTAAAAAGTGTGGAAAAGTCTTCAGAGTCCAAAGTTCCTTACAAACACAAAAAGAATTCACACTGGAGAGAAACCCTATGAATATAAAAAATGTAGTAAAGCATTCAGGTGTTCCAATTCCCTTCAAATACATGAAAGAACTCACAGTGGAGAAAAGCCTTATGAGTGTAAGCAAGGTGGTAAAGCCTACAGAGATCATAGATGCTCCCAAGCACACAAAAGAACTCGTACAGGAGAGAAACCTGATGAGTGTCAGCAATGTGCTAGCATTTATTTGTTGCAGTTATCCTCAAAGATATGAAAGAACTCACATGAAGGGAAACCCCATAAATGTAAAGGATGTGGTATAGCATTTAGGTGTCCAGGTTATCTTAAAAATCTTGAAAAATCACACTGGATAGAAACCCAATTAATTTTTTTAAAGATTTTATTTATTTATTTTTAGAAAGAGGGGCCCAGCTGGTGTAGCTCAGTGGATTGAGCGCGGGCTGGGAACCAGAGGGTCCTGGTTCGATTCCCAGTCAGGGCACACGCCTGGGTTGCGGGCCAGGTCCCCAGTGAGGGCCATGTGAGAGGCAACCGTACATTGCTGTTTCTCCCTCCCTTCTCCTCTCTCTGAAAATAAATAAATAAAATCTTTAAAAAAAACATTTAAAAAAAAGAAAGAGGGGAGAGAGAGAGAAACATCAATGTGTGGTTGCCACTCATGCACCCCCTACTGGGGACTTGGCCCACAACCCAGGCCTGTGCCCTGATTGGGAATCAAACTAGCAACCCTTTGGTTTGCAGCCTGTGCTCAGTCCACTGAGCTACACCAGACAGGGCCCCAATGAATTTTTAAAATATGGTAAAGCCTACAGATAAGTTTTTTTACCAACACACACACACCAAAAAGTCCTTGTAATTTCAGGATCTTACCAAAAGAGATCCTATAAGTATAAGGAATATGGTCAAGCTTTCAGTTTTCATTTAACTTGCCAAATACTTGAAATCACACTGAAGGGGAAACTCTGTAAGTGTAGGAAAATGTAGTAAAGCATTCAGGTGTGCCAGTTATCTTCAAATACATAAAAAGACTCATGTTGGAGAGAACTATATGACTGTAAAAACTGTGGTAGCCCTGACTGGTGTGGCTCAGTAGGTTGGGTGTCACTGCGCAAAGAGAAAGATAGCCGATTCGATTAAAGTGTTCTAAAACCATATTGACACAACTTTCCTTGATCTCTTCAACACCCTGGGATGACTGGATTTCAACTTTTTGAGGCTTTGTCATCTGAATTACATATTGCTTGTGCTTTTGCATGATTTTCAGTTTATATTCAAATTTATTTAAATGAGATGTGGCTTCATTTAGTCAACAAACTTAAGGAGTGAACTTTAATAAAGACACTGACCTCATTCTTGATATATTTTTTAAATATTTATCTTTTTCTAATTTTTAAATATTTTATTTATTTACTTTTAGAGAGAGGGGAAGGGAGGGAGAAAGAGAGGGAGAGAAACAGCAATGTGGGATTGCCTCTCGTGTGCCCTGCACTGGGGACCTGGCCCACAACCCAGGCATGTGCCCTAAGAACCGAACTGGCAGCCTCTTGGTTCACAGGCCAATGCTCATTTCACTGAGCCACACCAGCCAGGGCTATTTTTTTTTTTAATATTTATTTATTTATTTTAGAGAGAGGGGAAGGGAGGGAGACAGAGAGGGAGAGAAACAGCAATGTATGGTTGCCTCTCACATGGCCCTCACTGGGGACCCAGCCCGCAACCCAGGCATGTGCCCCAACGGGGTATCAAACCGGGACCCTCTGGTTCCCAGCCTGTGCTCAATCCACTGAGCTACACCAGCCAAGGCCAGCCAGGGCTATTTTTAAAGATTTTATTTATTTTTAGCCCTGGCTGGTGTGGCTCAGTGGATTGAGTGCTGGCCTGCAAACTGAAAGGTGGCCAGTTCAATTCCGGGTCAGGGCCCATGCTGGGTTGCAGGTCAGGTCCCCACTTGGGGGTGTGCGAGAAGTAACTGATGTTTTACTACCTCACTGCCTCCCTTACCCTCTCTATAAACATAAGTAAATCAAATATTTTTTAAAAACTCACTATAAAAAAAGATTTTATTTGTTTTTAGAGAGGGAGAGAATCATTAATGTGCAAGAGAAACATTGATTGATTGCCTCTCACACACCTGCAACGGGGGACCTGGACTACAACCCAGGCATGTGCCCTGACTGGGAGTCAAACTGACAGCATTTCTATTCCCAGGACAGTGCCCAACCCACTGAGCC
>PVJI01028991.1:0-15698 GCA_004026765.1 Micronycteris hirsuta
AGAAGGGAAAATTGGAAGGTTATGTAACAGTGTTTGGACCCATAGGGAGACCCAAAGGAGTGAAGGAGCAAGATGTGTACATCTGTGATTATCGGCTTGACAAGTCGGCACACCTGTTTTACAAGATCCACCGGAACCGCTATCCTGTCTGCACCAAACCCTATGCCTTTGATCACTTCCCCAAGAAGCTCACTCCCAAAAGAGATTTCTCAGTAAGTCTCCTTTCTACCCTAACTGTACACATCAGGACTGTCTACTTCATGCATGGAATGCACAGAGTAAGAATTCTCAAGTGGCTCTCTGCTTTGTAATCCTGTTTCCACCCCAAACTCTGGAAATCTCCATGTCTATCTGGAATGTTTGCATAAACATATTTATTCTGCATTTCCTGGCATGAGCTAGGTCTGAGAAAATTTTTGATTTCCTGATTACACTTTAGTCAAGTTTTCATCCTTTTTCTCTCTCACCTCTTTTTAATTTTTGCCCTTGAGCTCCATATTACAGTTTTTGTTTTGTTTTTCACACCCATAATTTTAAAAAGCAAGTAGAATCTAGAACCCTGAGAAACCTTTGATGAAAATAGTTCAGTGCTTTTTCTGTTTGTCACTGGGTTTAAAATAGAAGACATCATTATATAAAATTTTAAAAGTACAAAACATTAAGAAGAAAAATTGTATCCAGTCATGCACTGCGTAACTCTGGTGGTCCCATAAAGTTATAAAGGAGCCAAAAAATTCCTGTCACCTAGTAACTCTAACATTTAGCACAGTGCATCACTCACATGTTTGTGGGGACTCTGGTGTAGACACACCTGCTGTGCTGCTACTTGTTTAAAAGTATAGCACATACATTTATGTACAGTACATAATTCTTGATAATAATAAATGACTGTTACTTTATTATGTATTTACTCTACTTTGCATTGTTATTTCAAAGTGTATTTCTGCTTATCTAAAAAAAGAAAATTTGCTGTAAAGAGTATGCATGTTAAAGCAGCAACAAACTCACGTCTCAGGTTTACTGCATTTCTTAATCGGATATTTTCTCTTGTGCTTGATTTAATTTTGTGTTGTTTTATAAGCTTGGTATAGCCTAAGTGTAGTGTTTATAAAGCCTATAGTAGTTTACAGTAATATTCTAGGCCTGTATTCTTACTCACCACTCACTGATTCACCCAGAGCAACTTCCAATCTTCCAAGTTCCATTCATAGTAAGTGTCCTATACAGGTGTACTACTTGTTTATCTTTAAAAAAAAAATTTTTTTAAGATTTTATTTATTTTTAGAGAGGGGAAGGGAGAAAGAGAGGGAGAGAAACAGCAATGTGTTTGCCTCTCACGCGCACCCCCTGCTGGGGACCTGGCCTGCAACCCAGACATGTGCTCTGACTAGGAATCGAACCAGCAACCCTTTGGTTCTCAGGCCTGTGCTCAATCCACTGAGCCACACCAGCCAGGGTCCATTTTTTTATCTTTTATACTGTATTTTTACTGTACCTCTTCTGTGTTTAGATATATATACTTACCGTTGTGTTACAGATGCCTGAAGTATTTAGTACAGAAACATGTTGTGTAGGAGCAATAGGCTGTACCATACAACCTAGGTGTGTAATAGACTGTACCATCTAGGTTTGCGTAAGAGTACTCTATGATGTTCACACAAAAACAAAATCGCCTGACCACACATTTTCCAGCATTAAGTGGCATGTAACTGTATTATCCCTCTACCCAAACCACTGTTAATATTTTTCTTATCAGCCTTTTTCCTATGTGTATTTTTTCTTTCAAATTGTTGTGAACCTACTCCTCTGATTATTTTGTGCCCTTCATCATTCCATAACGTGTTTGGTCACCTATCCATCTCTTTGCTATAACGTAACCTGGACCAAGCTCTCCTCATCCTAATGTCTTCTTCTAAGCGGGCCTGTCAAAATTCATAGCTTTCCAACTGGAATGCTTGGAAATAGTCTAACCAGAAAACACACCTTTATGTCCCTATTTTTCCTATTATTATTTTCAGACTTCTCTAAATAGTATTTATTCTATATTCTTTCAACCTACCACCAAGTCCTTCCCCTCCCCTAGACTTCTCTGGTCTTGCTTGCTCAGTCAGCAGGTCACTGATTAGCTTGAAACCGCAAGCTTAACTACTTCAAAGTTGGGATGGGACGAAAGAATTGTGAGCCTGTCCTTTTACTGTCCTAGGCTTACAAATACTAAAACCACTGTGGCTTACAGATTAATAAAAGTACCGAACTTATGACTTTAAAATAGAGTTACCCAGCTTATAAGGGTGTAAGCCCCTATTTTTTTCTTCCTTTACCTCCCTACCTCCCTGTCCTGAGTTGGCCCCAGATCATAAGGCCCAGCTTTGTCAGCTTCTGCAGTACACTCACTGCTTCCTTTTCTTCTCTGCAGCCTCACTACGTTCCAGACAACTACAAGAGGAACGGAGGGCGGTGAGTCCAGTGGGGATGTGAAGAGCCTAAGGGGTTCACCACCAACTTGAATGGAGCAGGAACCAACCACCTACCCACTCAGACCCGCCCCTAGGATTGGGGATTCTCTGACAGAGTAGTCCAATGTAGTGCCAGGAATAAGGGCAGGGAAAGAGATTTTGCAAGGATTGCCAATAAAGAAGAACAGGATTTGGAACAGAAGTCTAGACCAATTCAGAAAAGTTTTGTCTTTAGGTTTCTGCAAGCTTTACCCATTCATTACCCAAAGATAAATCAGCTCTTGGGGCCTTTGTCAAGGAACAAACGTAAGCTAGAGATGCAGTTTTAGCTGAGCAGTTTGAGTTCGTAGTTTTTATTTGTGCTCGTTTTGTACATAATGGGTGCTTTTGGAGAAGGGGTGCTGAAGGCTTTTCTTCTGTTTCTTTTTCTGTTGAGTGGCGGTATAACTGGTTTACTTACATCATCAGTAGCTTACCATAGGGGAAAAGATACCGGATAATAGATGTGAAAAGAGATTTAGGAAAAGTAAAAACTTCATTGAAATACTTATTGTACTTGGACTGATAGTATTACAAAGTTGCGTCATATTTCTTCTCTGTACTCATGAAGCAGTCAGTTAGAACTGCCTAAGCAATTTTACCGCCTCCGATATGTTTTATGGATTTTTGGATTCCTACAAGAAAGAAGAAAAATTGAATTTTACAAATTGAAATTAAATTTCAGAAAAAAGTAGTAAAGGGAAGTAATAAAGGGAAGACCAGAGACAAGCTTCTTACCTCTTAAACCAGATCTCTAACAGCTAGGCTTCAGGGTCTCAAGCCCTGCTGAAGTGTCTTCCCTTCATGCCCCTTCCGTCCTCGAGTGTCCTTCTCAGCCTTGCTCTAAGTTTACATATCCTTCTGGCAGATCGTCCTGGAAGTCTGAGCGCTCCAAGGCACCCCTAAAAGACTTGGGCCAGGACGATGATGCTCTGCCCTTAATTGAAGAGGTTCTGGCCAGTCAAGAGCAAGCAGCCAATGAGATGCCGAGCCTGGAGGAGCCAGAACAGGAGGGGGCCACTGCTGAAGTCAGTGAGGGGGAAAAACAACCAGGAGAGAGTAGTCAAGAAGCCCAGCCAGCCTGTACCCCTGAGGAACGACGGCTTAACCAACGGGAACGGCTCAACCAGATACTGCTCAATCTCCTTGACAAAATCCCGGGAAAAAATGGTAAGAAGAATCAGGCTAATATCTAGTATTTAAAATAAACAGAATGAGGGGAGAGGAAATGAGAAAGAACAACTTCTAATTGCTTGTCCAAGTGGAAAGTACTCTTAAAAGAGGCTCTTTCATGGGCCTCCTTTTATTTATATCTTGGGAAGGAAACTAAGAGGTAAGAGGATCTCCTCCCTAGAGAACAAATTTGTTTTGTTTTGTTTTTTAATATATTTTATTGTGCTATTACAGCTGTCCCATTTTCCCCGCTTTATTCCCCTCTGCCCTGCACACCCGTCTCACACCCGCATTACCCCCTTTTAGTTCATGTCCATGGGTCTTACATATAAGTTCTTTGGTTTCCATATTTCCTATACTATTCTTAACCTCCCCCCCACCTCCGGTCTACTTTCTACCTACCATTTATGCTACTTATTCTCTGTACCTTTCCCCCTCCTTCCCCCTCCCACTCCCCCACTGATAACCCTCCATGTGATCTCCATTTCTGTGATTCTGTTCCTATTCTAGTTGTTCGCTTAGTTCGTTTTTGTTTTTTTTAGGTTCAGTTGTTGATAGCTATGCTTTTGTTGTCATTTTACTGTTCATATTTTTGAACATCTTCTTTTCCTTAGATAAGTCCCTTTAACATTTCTTGTAACAAGGGCTTGGTGATAATGAACTCCTTCAACTTGACCTTATCTGGGAAGCACTTTATCTGCCCTTCCATTCTAAATGATAGTTTTGCTGGATAGAGTAATCTTGGATGTAGGTCCTTGCCTTTCATAACTTCGAATACTTCTTTCCAGCCCCTTCTTGCCTGCACTGTTTCTTTTGAGAAATCAGCTGATAGTCTAGTAGGCACTCCTTTGTACGTAACTGTCTCCTTTTCTCTTGCTGCTTTTAAGATTCTCTCCTTCTCTTTAATCTTGGGTAATGTAATTATGATGTGCCTTGATGTATTCCTCCTTGGGTCCAACTTCTTTGGGACTCTCTGAGCTTCCTGGACTTCCTAGAAGTCTATTTCCTTTGCCAAATTGGGGAAGTTCTCCTTCATTGTTTTCAGATAAATTTTCAACTTCTTGCTCTTTCTCTTTTTCTGGCACCCCTGTGATTTGGATGTTGGAACATTTTAAGATGTCCTGGAGGTTCCTAAGCCTCTTCTCATTTTTTTTTGAATTCTTATTTCTTCATTCTGTTCTGCTTGAATGTTTCTTTCTTTCTACCTTCTGCTCCACACCGTTGATTTGAGTACCAGTTTTCTTCCCTTCCCTCTTGGTTCCCTCTACATTTTCCTTTATCTCACTTAGCATAGCCTTCATTTTTTTTCATCTAATTTGCGACCATATTCAACCAATTCTGTGAGCATCCTTGTTACCAGTGTTTTAAACTAAGCATCTGATAGGTTGGCTATCTCTTCATTGCTTAGTTGTGTTTTTTCTGGAGCTTTGATCTGTTCTTTCATTTTGGCCATTTTCTTTTGCCTCCATGTGCCTGTTATGTAGTAAGGGGCGGAGCCTTAGGTATTCACCAGGGCGGGGTAACCCACGTCCCTGCATTGTGGCACCATATGTGGGGGAGGGGCCCGAGAGGGAACAGTGCTGCTTGCTCTACTCTCTGCTGGCTTTCAGTCACTTCCCCTGCTATCCACAAGCAAATTGGGCCCCTCTGGTGCTGATTCCCGGGTGGGTGGGTTTGTGTACATTCTAGGACCCTGTAGGTCTCTCTAGTGAACTCTCCTGTGAGGTTGGGAGTTTCTTCCACTGCCACCTCAACCCCTGCAGGTATTTTCAGTCAGGTTTTATTTCCCTGCACTGGAACCTTGGGTTGCATGGCCTGTCTTGCTCCCCAGTTGTTCCTTCTGGTTTATCTGCACTCAAATGTGGGACCACCCTGTCTGCCAGCTGCCGCCTCACCATGAGTGCTCTCCGCCAGGCTGCCCATCTCCACTCAGCGCCCATCCCCGCCCCTCGTGCTGGTTTGGATGAATGTTTTTTAACTCCTTGGTTGTCGGACTTCCATACAGTTTGATTTTCTGGCAGTTCTGGGTTTTGGGGGGGTTTTTTTGTTTGTTTGTCTTTTAAGTTTGTTGTCCTTCTTTTGGTTGTGGGAGGAGGCACAGCGTGTCTACCTATGCCTCCATTTTGGCCAGAAGTGTGTTTTGTTTTTTTGTTTCGTTTTGTTTTCTTTTCTTTTAATCTAGGGTTGGAGGAAGGCCTAAATTGCTTATAGGTCAGAAAAGGAATCACTGAACTCCTTTGATAATCTTAGAGCTCAAATCTGGAGTATGGAGTAGGCTGGTGGTGTTTGATGAGCCTCCTTGGTTCTGTTTTCAGCTATCGATGTGACCTACTTGCTCGAGGAAGGATCAGGCAGGAAGCTGCGAAGGCGTACTCTGTTTATCCCAGAAAACAGCTTTCGGAAGTGAACCTCAAAGAATGACAACCTCAGGCATCTCGGATCCAGTGGAGCCAACAGTCCTGCCTCCTGTTCTCTGAGTGTAGACAGGGGTGGGAAGGGTCCGTCCAGCAGGGGAATGGGGCCATGTCGTTAACATTAGGTACTTAATAAACCTTGGAGCTAGTGGAGAGGAAGAGGAAGGGATCTGTCTAACCAGTTCAATTTAACTTGTTTTCCTCTCCATTGCTTTATCTAGAAGGTTAAGAATAATGTAGGGAGGAGGATAGAGCACATTAAAGATGACCAAAACCTTTTGGTACTTTACAACACTTGCCCCTCCCCCAGCTTGGGTTTTCTGTCATCCTCTGATCCCACAGGCACTGCTGAGAAGCTGCTTCCTGTACCCAGGTGTAACTCACAATCCAAAGGTATAGGGCCAGGAACCCCACCCACGCCTGCCCTGTCTGTTTTCTGTGGGCTCTTAAGAGCTATCCCAGAGACCGAAGACAGAAACAGTAGCTGGGGCCTCTTTCCAGATCCCTAATTAGGAAAGTTTCTCTCTCCTTTCTTGCCCAACCAGGTCAAAGTTAAACATGAGCTGTTAACTCAAAGCACTTGTAACTGCTGCCCCTCTCCCTACTTCTACTCCCCCAAATGGAATCATGGAATAGGGAAGGCCCCCATGGGGTCAGAGGGCACAGTACTTACTATAATTAACTTTGTTTTAACCTTTATAACCTGCCGAAAGTATTTTTTTCTATTGAAAAGGCCAGGCCCCCCACCCCAGCACCTATACGGTTTATGCGCTGTGGTTTGTGTGTGTCTGCTGTGCTGTGCGAATGGAAATTCATTTCAAAATAAAATCATTTTAAAAGCTACATAAGTGAACTCTAACCCCCACCAAATAAAAGTCACTACATGAACTGTTGAACAGTATTCACCTATCAGAGTATTTGTTGTAAGTGTAGATTATCAATTGAAAACACTACCTTTGTTTTCTCAATTGTACAGTTTTTAATGTCCATCTCTTAAAGAGACAGTGTATTCTCCCCACCCCTAGTTCCATCTTTCCTCCGCCCTCCTGATCATCAGGAGGGATATCCAGGGTGTTTCCTTCCTTCCCATCCTCTTGGCCAGAAGTTACCAGACAATACCGTCTCTTTAAAAATAAAATTTAAAAGCTTTGCTTTGTTGTCTGCTCAGACATACATATGCATATACGTTTTAGATGTTCTTATAAAAGATGGTTTTTAAATGTGCCAAGTTGTGTGTGTGTATATATATATGTATGTGTGTGTGTGTGTGTGTGTGTGTGTGTGTATACACATCTGCTGCGTGATTAGCAAGCAATACAATAGTAAACAAGTCCCCATTACTTTTTTCTAATATTGGACCAATGCTGTCCTAATTGTACATTTTACCTTATGATGACGACACTCTGACTTGTTTAGGTAGAAACATTGACCACCTTCCATTCCATTAAATCTTTTTTCCTTTTTCTCCTTTCTATGTCAATCTTGGGGAAAAGACAAAAGAGACAGGGGATGCCAAAGATCCCCTTGAGCAGAGAAAAAGCAGAATATTTTATTAAAGAAAAAAGAGAATTAAGAAACTAGTTTGGAGTATTTTCTTACCGTAGAGAAGCACTGTACATTACTGAGAGGCCTGGGTATAAGATACTCACACGCGGAGCTGGGAAAACCGCATGTCCAAGCCCATTGGAGTGGTTTCTTTTGGTTTTCATTGCAGGGAGCTGGGTGGGAGGGCGGTGGGGACAGGGGCACTTTGGGAGTCTCCTTTTAGTCAAAAGCAGGAAAGTGACAAGAAAGAGTTTAAAATTCAATATTTCTTTTAATAGTGTTAAACACTAAAATTTTAAAAAAGACAAAAAAGTAAAAAGAAAAAAAACTTTGTAAAATGCGTGAACAGAAGCAAAAGACACTACGCTCTGTCATTTTATCTTTCTTTTGTTGAAAGACTAAAAACTGAAATGTTTTTTAGACAATCAAATGTTAGGTAAGTGCAAAAAACTTGTTTTTTCTTACTGGTGTAGAAATTAATGCCTTTTTTATTTTTCGGTTATTTTATAATAATGAAATTAAAAGAACCCCCTAGCTGCCAGGTGGGTTTTGGTGTTTGAAATGCGGGGCGAAGCACTACATCACTGCAAATAGATACAGTTAGTCTGCATGTCTGTAGGCTGTGTGATTGCGGAAAATATAAATGCTGCTAATATATTTCCTTTTTACAAAAGCATATCTAAATAGATGATTGTTTTGATGTTAATCTTTGTAAATTATGTATTACCAATTTTAACATTGGATGTAATTGCATAAAAAGCTTGCATCTCAATCCTTGAAAGTCTAGTATTAAATGGAAAAAACTTTTCCTAACTACAGAGTGGTGAGCTTGCTATTTTTTTCCTCTTTCCTGTCCTCCATTTATCTTCCAGTATCTTCTCCATTCTGTTTCCAAAGAGGTCTTGTTAAAACCGTATCATCATCCTGCTTGGCCCTTATGGACACACCTACCACTGTTGACTATTGGATAAAGGTATTTCCTCAATACTGGGATCATTTTGGTCAGGGCCCAGCCTAACCAATCAACATAGTATTCATCTGCACCTCTGTCCCTTGTGTACACATACGTCATCTATATATCATCTCATTTTGTACTCATTAACAACCCCCGAGGTTCACAGTAATAGTAGGCTACATTTTTTTAGCCCACCGAGTTAGACTATTTCCATTGTAAGCAATTCATCTGTATTCACTTATTTAATTAATCTTCACCACAGTCTTTTTAGATAGGTCACAAAACCCAGTTTTGTAGGTGCAGAAATTGAGGCAGCAGAGATGTTAACTAATTTGCCCAAAGAAATATAGCTAGTTAGTTAATCCTCCGAATAGCCCTCTGCAGTTATTCCTATTTTGTAAAAGCAAAAACTGAAGCTCAGGAAGGTTAAGTAACTTGCCAGAAATCACCCCATAACTAGGGTTGGAGCCAGAACTCCAAAATCTTGATATTCACCATAGAGAAGTGTCAGAAATAGTCAGAGTGTGACTACTAAGAAAGATAAGTCTACTCCTGCCAGTTGTCCCAGACATGGGTCAGACATTTAGGCTTTTTCAGCTAGGGTACAGTTGCTCAAAAGCAATTGACTGCAAGACCTCGATCTTGGCGTGGCTGGTGTGGCTCGGTGGATTAAGTGCCAGCCTGTGAACTAAAGATCGCTGATAGATTCCCAGTGAGGGCACATGACTGGGTTGCAGGCCGGGTCCCCCGTTGGGGGTGTTGAGACCGATTGATGTATCTCTCACACATTGGTGTTTCTTTCCCTCTTTCCCTCCCTTCCCCTCTAAAAATAAATTTTTAAAAAATGAGCTCAGTCTCTACTGCTACAAGAACTGGGGGTTCACCCCAGATATAATAGTCTCTTCATGACTGCCAAAATAATACATTAGTAGTTAATTTTTCTTGATTTGTTCTTTATGTTTAATTTTTCTAAACATTGGTGTCTACTATAGTTGTTCTATTCTAGATAACGTGTAATAACAGTTTCAGACTACGTGTGATTTCACATGAGCGTCTGGTCTGTTTTCATGATGTTCTGCAAGGAAGTCCCACTGCTCTCACCACCCACATAGCCCTGAGAATCGTTCGGCTGTGACTGCAGATGTCACTGAATCTCACTGACGCTCCCACACTGCTTACCTCGGTCCTCTCCTTACCAGGATTACCCACTGAAAACCCGGTGCGTGAGGACAGGAGTCAGAAAAAGGAGTGGCAGGTTGAATCCATGGACAATAAAGGCTCCGTATCAATATGAGATTTCTGAAACTTGAGAACTCATGGCCCCCCACCGCAAGATTACTCTACAGATCTCACTTTGAGAAACATCGGTCTCAAAGTCAAAGTTTGGCGTCTTCCATATCTACTGTTTCATAACTTAAAGCATTATAAAAATAAAATTTCTTTTGCAATAGTAATTAATTGAAGAAGCTTCATAAACTTGAGTACTCGGGCTCCCGAGAATGTAACCCGGCATTCCCAGACGCTCTCAGAATCTAGTCGGTGAAACGTCATCCTAGAAAACACCTTTTGAAATGCAAACTGAGGTCAAAATTGAGAGGGCAGCCAAACAAATGCAAAATTAAAGCAAGGAGCAGATGGATCAAAAGAACTGGCCGGGAACGGGTTCTCATAAGCCTTAGGAAATGACAGAAGTGTGAGACGTTTGAGGCCAACCAAAGGCTGCTGAGTATTTACAAAGCTTTGGATCTGTGTCTATTTCCCCTCCTACCACCTGCCTGCTGTCCTCTCCAACCAAGTGTCCAAAGATGGAGAACACCTGCAGGTATCTTTCCTGGGTTTCACTTCATAGTTCTCACCTTCCCCTTAACTTGCCGGTTGCCTGCTTATAATTACTGTATAGCTTTCTATTCTTCAAACCTTTTGGTTATTCTCTAGGGCAATCATTTACAGTGGTTTCCAACCCTATCCTCAAAGCTCCAGAGCATTTTAACTTATCATTTCAAAAGAATGAAACTGATTAACTCCTAACAAAGTTGTAGATGTCAAGTTATTGTGCTTTCTGAAACTATCACCAGAGAAGGGTGATGTTAAACAGAAAAAAATGTGTCACTTACTGCAACTCTAATCCTTCCCCTCCCCTCAAATACTGATCTAATGACAGTTTCAAGGGCCACATCTTCCCTATTCTCACATATTTAGTCAGGCTGCTACCTATCAGTCTCACAAAACAAAGCAATTAAAAGTCTCAAAATCAAAAGGCACCTCTGAGATGAAGGCACAACGGAGGACCACTTCTCCATCCCTCAGGAAACAGTAAGAACTGAATCGGCTAGGAAGGCACCATCGCCCTTGAGCTTGCTCTAAGGGGGCCTCCCTCCCTCCCCGCACAGCCTGTGTCCTGAAAGCCACAGCTGACACACACACGTTCAGCTCCCACACTTTATTGGGACAGAAGGGGAAGGAGGCAGACCAAGACCACAGGCCCGCCCACCAGGGGCGTCCAGACTTCAGCACCTAGGACACGAGTACGTAATAAATACAGGCAACGTGGGGCGGGCGGGGTGGGCGAAGATTCGTACACGGGAAGGAGACTAGCGGCCCTCTAGTCTTGGGAACTGAGGCGTATACTGCACTGGCAGAATTCACTGACACGTGAAAAAGGTAGAAGGGGCTAGATTTCCACTTTGCAGGTAGAAAGGGAGCTGTTCCCTTATGCAGATGGGGAAGAGGGAAGAGACTGCGTGGAGGGAAATTCCTTTGTATATATTTGGAAGAAGAGCAGATTTCAACTCACAGGTGGGTATGGGAGGAAAGAAGGAAAGTGTACATATTAGCAAAAACGGATGTGGGAGGAAAGTGTCATTTTACAGACCAGGAAAATGCTTCTGGGTGATCAGTTTACACTGGATGATGTAGTGTTCACAGGCCGTTCCATTCCCAGGCGACAGGAGAGAGATGAAGGAAAGGAGAAGGCCCTCGGCCTAGAGAACAAGAGAGGTGTACCCCACGGGTACCAGCCCCTCCACTCCATCCCGCCCACAGCGCAGCCAGTCCTCATCCACCGTGGTGATGACACGCAGCACTTCCCCCCGCCGGAAGCTCAGCTGATCAGGTCCTGCAGCAGTGTGGTCACAGAGAGCACGGACTGCCCTGTGGGGAGCCAGAGGGAGACGGTGGGATGAAGTGCGGTGGGGGTGCCCCGCCGTCCCAGGCTTCACCTTCCCGCTGTGTGGTGCATCACTTTGGTTCAGCTCAGTGAGCACCGACTGGACTCGTGTGGGCCATCTACTAACACGTGGATTCTCTGGGACCCCAGTCCTCTTCTGAGCTCCAAACCCCACTCTTCAGCTCCTTATTTGCCATGATTTGCACTTCTCTGGTACTTCAAATTCAACATATGAAAATCAAATGACTCATCTTAACCCTGCAAACTATTCCCTCCTCTTATGTCCCCTATACTGTTCAACAGAACCACCTTCCACCCAGTTGCTCCCAGCAGAAATCAAGGTGTCTCACTTCTCACATCCAGTCAGTCACCAAAACTAGCTTGATGTTTATATCTCCCACTACACCTCTCTTTCTCATCAACTCCACTGCCCCTGACCTAGTTCAGGCCTCGATCATCTCTCTTTATGAAGCACTGCATGTAATCTAACCGGTATCCTTAGTCTCTCGTAACCTCCCTCCCCAGCTCCATTCTCCACACAGCAGTCAGACATCCTTCAAAAAACACAAGCAGGCAGATCATTCCCCAGCTTCAGACCCTCAGTGGCTCCCACCGCCTCACAGTGAGGTCTAGGCCTGTAACTGCCCTACTGAAGCCTCTGCCCTCCCCATCACTGCTGCCAGCGCCTTCCACTCAGCCACAACCAGTCACACACCCACAGCTCCTCACCGCACCTCGGCCTCTCCACCTTTGCATCCTGTTCCCTCTGACACACGCACACCCTACATCATCCCTGGGCCTTCCCTGAGTCCCCATACTCGGGGGAGAAGCCCTGTCTGTATGGCCCCAACGGACTGTCTGCTCGTTTATCTGTTGGTATGTCCCCTGGACTATAAGCTCCGGGAGCTCCGATATGTACCTTTGTACTCCCTCCCCTAGCATAATGGTCGGCGCACAGGAGGTAGGTGAAAAATATTGCTGAGTGAATTAAAAATCAAGAACCCTAATTCAGCCCTGGCTGGTGTGGCTCAGTGGATTGAGTGCGGGCTGGGAACCAAAGGGTCACCAGTTCGATTCCCAATCAGGGCACCTGCCTGGGTTGTGGGCCAGGTCCCTAATACGGGGCGCACAAGAGGCCACTACACATTGATGTTTCTGTCCCTCTCATTCTCCTTCTCTTCCCCTCTGTCTAAAAAAATAAAAAATAAAAATCTTTAATAAAAAAAAGAAGCCTAATTCAGTGGATTGAGAAACCAAAGGAAGCCAGACCCCAAATTAGAAGCAACCCTGCTGCCAAATTAGAATATCCCACTAAAGGGAACACAAACCCTCAGGGTGTACACATGGGCACATCCAGGCACGTGGTTATCACTAACTGGGCATCTCCTCTATGTCAAAAGCTTTTTTTCCTAATTTATTGATTTGAGAGAGAGAGAGAAACATCAACTGATTGATTCTTGTATGTACCCTGACCTGGGATCGAACCCACAACCTTAGCATATCAGGCCGACACTCTAACCAAATGAGCTACCCAGCCAGGCCCAAATACTTTTATAAAATTATGCTTAGTCTCTGTAATAACCGTAACAAAGGTATAAATTGTCCTCTCTTTACAGAGAAAGAAACCAAGGCCCAGAGAAATGAGTTCACACCAATACTAGACAGCACAGACCCGAAGCACCGACTTTCCAGCCCTCGGCCTTTCCAACCACCTCCCTCCACTCTGTGGAGATAGACATGCACGCGCGCGCGCGCACACACACACACACATACACACAACATAGCACGCGCACACACACCAGTGCATTCCTCCCAACCCTCCTCACCTGGAGGTCTGCACCATGCTGGGTGCTGAGGCCTCAAGCCCCTCAGGAGAGCAGGGGGGTGCCACCCTCTTCACCAGAGCCAGCACACTCACTGTAGGAGGCAGCCAGCTGGACGGTCTCCTGGAGGAAGGGGCAGAGTCACAGAGGTCAGCCCAACTCCAGAAAAATCAACAAGAATCCAGGGTTCTGGAGGGAGGAAGGGCCTGACCATGGTTCAAGAGGTCAGGAGGTAGTCACTGCTAAGGCAGAGTGGCAGTTTGTTACGGTGATTAGGGAGGTGAGGACAAAATCTACAACACCAAAAGTCACTACAGGACCTACGGAAGCAGAAGACCCAGACCCAGAGCATCGCCAGCGAGTGCCCCAGCCGTTGCAGAGCCGCCAAGGTCAAACCCTAGAGCAGAGCTCAACACATATTTTCTTTTTTCTACAGGGCTACATAGTATTTTTGGCTTTGAGGGCCAAAAGACAAAATGGAGAACACCACGTAGGTGCTTATATAACAGTTAAAATGTAACGACTTAAGAATGTAACCATTTGCCCTGGCCGTTGTGGTTCAGTAGATTGAGCTCCACCCTGCGAACTGAAAGGCAGGTGTGAAGGTGTGATTCCGGGTCAGGGCACACGCCTGGGTTGCGGGCCAGGTCCCCAGTGGGGGCGCGTAGGAGAGGCAACCTCTCAATGTATCTCCCACCCACGGTGTTTCTCTCCTTCCCTTTCTCCCTCCCTTCCCCTCTCTAAAAAATAAATAAAATCTTTTTAAAAAACGTAATTATTTCTAGCTCATGGCTATAGAAAAACAGACTGCCAACTTCTAACCTAAAGGATCGCTATAATTTCAATTTGGGGAGAATGAGGGCTCAGGGACAGAGTCAGAGGCCATGCAGGGGACCAGGTACCCCATTACCTGGACTTTAGAGCTCCGCTTTCAGTTTCTGTGAGGCCCCCAGGCACTCCGAACAGTCTCCCCAGCCACACGCCTCTGCCTGGCGTTGCGTCCTCGGGAGGCAACGATCTCTCTTGTGCTCCCTCAGCCACAGCCCCTTGCCGCCTGGATCCCCACCGAGGAAGGGAGAAGCCCTCGGTGCCCCCAGACGCATACACCCGGGAGGCCTGTGTCAGCTGCTCCCACCAGCTGCCTGGCTTGGGAGGGCTTGAAGGAGCTGAAGGGCCCGGAGGGGTCTCCCCAGAAGCCCCACGAAGGCTCTGGGCCAGCCGACCCCCCCAGTGCAGCATGGCTTGCACAGTCTGCTGCAGGGCTGGAGGCGAGCCTGGGGGGACAGGAGCCTGAGGTGGGCCCAAGGGCAGGTGATGGTGGTGCTCAAAGAGCAGGTCCAAATGGAAGGTGAGCACTGACAATGGCTGGAGCAGGAGCAGCAGTTCTGTGGATAGGGAGGGGCAGCCAGCCCGGGCCATGGAGAAGAATCCCGTGGGCAGGTACAGGAGGGACAGCAGGCCTGGGAAAAAGCAGGCTAGTATCAGCCACTGCCCTCAGCCTAGTCTGAGAGGACTCCCCGCATCAGCCCATCCACCAAAAAACAGCCCCCCAGCCTCGTTCTGTGCCGGGGAAGAGGGCTGACACATCCCTGCCCATACAGAACCATGGCCTAGCGAGGGAGGCACATATAGAACAAGTGGTGTTAAAAAACAGTAACAGCCCTGGCTGGTGTAGCTCAGTGGATTGAGCGCGGGCTGGGAACCAAGTGGTCCCGGTTCAATTCCCAGTCAGGGCACATGCCTGGGTTGCAGGCCAGGTCCCCGTGAGGGCCATGTGAGAGGCAACCATACATTACTGTTTCTCTCCCTCTCTTTCTCCCTCCCTTCCCCTCTCTCTAAAAATAAAAAAATAAATAAAATCTTTTAAAAAAAAAAACAGTAACAGAGCCCGGCTGGTGTAGCTCAGTGGATTGAGCGCGGGCTGGGAACCAGAGGGTCCCGGTTCGATTCCCCCTCAGGGCACATGCCTGGGTTGCGGGCCAGGTCCCCGGTGAGGGCCATGTGAGAGGCAACCATACGTTGCTATTTCTCCCTCCCTTCTCCTCTCTGAAGATAAATAAATAAATAAAATCTTAAAAAAAAAAAAAACAGTAACAGAAAGGAGGACTGGGCCCCAACAGCAAAACG
>PVJI01028992.1:0-15815 GCA_004026765.1 Micronycteris hirsuta
ACAAGTAGCATAAATGGGAGGTAGACAACAGACAAGGGGAGGTTAGAACAGTATAGGAAGTACAGGAGCAGAAGGACTTATGTGTAGGACCTATGGACAAAACTAAAGGGAGGGGAAAGGGGGGTAAGGGGGAGGGGGGAGTGAAGGGGGAAATGGGGCAACTGTAACAGCATAATCAATAAAATATAGTTAAAAAAAAGAAATAGGAGGAGTGTGATTGGTTCATTTGTGATGTTCTTGCAAATTAAGGCAAGACTTCTGTGTTACAGTGAGAAGGTGACATGATTTCAGGTTATAGTTATGGTAGACTAGGTCATTCAGACCAACTCTCCCACTGAAGACAACTAAAAAACTAAAGTTAATATATTTTTAAAAAATCTTAATATTTCTTAAAAGCATTGAAGAGCCAATAAGAGAGGGAAGAATTACCAAGCCTAGATCAAGGAATGATTGGAACTCAGAAAGGGTGAGCTGGAACTGCTTCAGCGCTGGGACTTTGCTGGTCTGGAAGAAGTTGGGGAGAGAGAAAACCATGCTTTTGGTGGATTTGGAGTTAGGGAAATGGGATGTAGTCTGACTCTGGTGTCTGCCCCAGGCAGAATTTCCTACCCTGTTCTAGGACCTCAGGAAGCAGCCCCGTTCTGAGCCACTTCTGCTCTGAGAGGCAGAGCTGTGCTTGGGGCCTTTGCAGGATGAGAGGGACAAGGGCGGACTCAGTGTGAGTGGGACACCAGATGCTGGAGTGTCAGACAAACCTGCATAACGACTGTGTTTACCAGCTTCATGGAGAGAAAAGTGAACTTTAAAAGTTCAGCAAGGAACTGGAGCTATGAAAATTGATATTGTAAGTTTTAAAAAACATTTTGGTTTAAAAGAATTTAAACCAATTGAATAGGACCAAAAAAATCACACAAACCCTTCATGCCAATTCATCAACTTTTAACATTTTTCCACTTTTTGCTTTAGCATTTTTTCTGAAGCATTTGAGAATAAGTTGCAAACATTATGCCCCCTTATTGCTGTATATTTCAGTAAGAAATAATTTATATAACCATAGTATAATTATTAAGTTTGCAAATTTAACCTAGATACATTGTTACCTAATATCCAGTCTACTTTCAGAACTTGCGAAATGTCCCAATAATGTTCATTGTAGTAGGCTTCTTCCCCTTATCTAATCTAGGATCATATATTGCATTTAGTCATGTCTCTTTAGTTTCTTTTAATCTGGACCACTTCCTCATTTTTTCTTTGTCTTTCATGATACTAACATTTTTGAAGAGTATAGTTGAGCTGTTCTGTAAAGTGCTTCTCCTCAATGTGGATTTGTCTAGTGTTTCTTCATAATGAGACCCAGGTCATACATTTTTTACAGGAATAGTACAGAAGTAATATTGTGTCCTCACTGAATCACATTAGGAGGTACTTGATGTCGGTTTGTCCCATTATTGGTGATGTTGACTTTGATCATTTGGTTGGCATCTGCCTGCCCTG
The DNA here is from genome assembly GCA_004026765.1 of Micronycteris hirsuta. Classification (NCBI taxonomy): domain Eukaryota; kingdom Metazoa; phylum Chordata; class Mammalia; order Chiroptera; family Phyllostomidae; genus Micronycteris; species Micronycteris hirsuta. The sequence continues at coordinate 1,495 of PVJI01028992.1, forward strand.
GCTAGTGTGGCTCAGTGGAGTAAGCACCAGCCTGTGAACCAGGGGGTTGCTGGTTTGATTCCCGGTTGGGGCACATGCCTGGGTTGTGGGTTAGGTCCCCAGTTGGGGGTGTGTGAGAGGCAACCACACATTAATGTTTCTCTCCGTCATTTAAAAAAAAAATGTATCTGCTAGCCCTCTCCACTGTGGCTGTTGGGGCTGTTGGTTGAGCATCGTCCTGCAGAGCAAAGAGTCACTGTTTTGATTCCAGGTCAGGGCACACGCCTGGGTTGTGGGTTTGGTCCCTGGTTGGGGTGTGTTTGAGAGGCAACTGATTGATGTTTCTCTCCCTCTCTTTCTCCTTCCTCCCATCTTTCTAAAAATAAATAAATATTTCAAAAATTGTTTTAAAGCATCTGCCAGGTTTTTTCACCATAAAGTTATCATTTCCCACCATAAAGTTGTCATTTCCCTTTGTAATTATTAAGTAATCTATGAAAAGATATTTTGAGGCTATAGAAATATCTTGTTCTTCATCAAATTTTACATAATACTTTTGGCATCCATTTATACATTGTTGTTTTCTTTTCCTGAGTGAATTGCAAAATATTTGCCAAATACATTGCAAATAACAACATTAATCATAGAAATGACAGAACTGCTAAATTCAGAAATTTACGAGAGAAATATATGGGTTAGAAGTAGATTAAACACAAGTGAAGTGAGAGTTGGCAAAACATCCAGAATAAAGTGAAGAGAGACAGCAAGATGGAAAATACAAAGAGAAGAAAAGAGACATAAAAGATAAAATGAAGATGTCTAAGCGACACAAATGAAGAAGAGAAAGAAGGGGACAAATGCAATATTTAAAGTGCTAATGACTTAGAGTTCTTCTAAACTTATAAAAGATATTACAATTTAATTAAATGAAACTCAAGCAGGATAGTAAAAATAAAATAAAATCTAGACATATCAGTGTAAAAATGTAAAAAATGAAATTAAAGAGATAATATCCAAAGTGTCCATTTAAAAGAAAAAGACAGCCATGATGCATCAGTAAGATGTTAACTGACTTGTCAAAAGCTACAACTCTAGTTGGAAACCAATGGCAGGATACTTTCAGTGTGCCAAAGGAAAACTAATAGCCAACCAAGACTTCTCTGCACAACAAAAATATCCTTCCAAAATGAAAGCAGAATAGACACTTACAGACAAACATAAATGAAGAGTTTGTGTCCAAGCTACATTTTAAAGAAAACTTTAAGGTTGTTCTTTGTGTTGAAGGAAAATTATCTCAGAAAAAAACACACAGATGCAAGAAGGAATGAAAAAGCAAAGAACATGGGTTAATTTAAATGACTGTATAAAGCACAAACATTAGCTTGTGGGGTTTAAAATATATTCATAATTTAAATGAATCATGTAGTGGGTTCAATGGTGGCCCCCTAAAAGATATGTCTATGTCCTGAAACCCAGAACTTATAAATGTGACCTTATTTGAAAAGAGAGTCTTTGCAGGTGTAAAAAGAGTTTCTATAGATGTAAATTGAAGATCTTGAGATAAGGAGATCATGCTGGATTATCCAGGTGGTCTCTAAAGCTAATGAAAGTGTCCTGAGAGTAGACATGTGCAGAAGAAGAGGAGGCAATGTGATCATGGAGTCAGAGATTGGAGTGGTGTGACCACAAGCCAAGGAATGCCTGGAACAGCCAGAAGGTGGAAAAGGCAAGGGTAAAAAGGAAAGATAGATTGTCCCCTAGAGCCTTTGGCGTGTGCATGGACTTACTAACACCTTGATTTTGAACTTCTGGTCTCCAGACCTGTGAGAGAATAAATTTCTGTTCTTTTTTTAATGAATACTTTCACCTTTATTTCTCTTAATATACTTGAGATACAAATATTTAATTCATACAAGGTTAAGTGATTTGTACATGTTTCATGAAAGCCAGAAGCACAATCAAGGCTAAAATAGCATCTGACCCATCAACTAACATCACTGAGAGAATTAATAGGACGTTCACCCTCACCTTGAAGATCTGTTACTTTATTGTAGAATGAATGACTCTACAGAAAAGACAAAAAGGACATAGAGCATAAAATGAAGAGGTCTAAGCTACATTTAATTAAATGTACAAGAAGAGAAAGAAGGGAGACAGAGGCAATAGTTAAGGTGACAGGTATAATTCATATCTACATTCAAAAAATGAAGTCATGAGGAGAAAGTCTGTTTTTTTCTGGGATTTTGATTGTCACTCTCAATAGTCAGTTGTGGGTTGCTTTCTCTGATTTCTTTTGGTAGCTTCTGGATTGGAGCATCAGGTTTATCTGTCTTTAACCTGAGTGTTCAGAGGGGACAATTTTGAAGTTTCAAGGCTTCATACAATATCTTTTTTTTTTTTTAAGATTTTATTTATTCATTTTCAGAGAGAGGAGAAGGGAGGAAGAAAGAGCAATGTATGGTTGCCTCTCACACGGCCCTCACCGGGGACCCGGCCCGCATCCCAGGCATGTGCCCTGACTGGGAATCGAACCGGGACCCTCTGGTTCCCAGCCCGCGCTCAATCCACTGAGCCACACCAGCTGGGCTTCATACAATATCTTTACTCCACTAAACCCCCAAGGAATTCTGGTCCAAGTCTAGAGTGGTTAGGTTCTGGTTTCTGCTGAAGGTAGACGAGAGGTCTGCACAATGGAAAGAAGTGATAGTACACACCCACAACCACAGACGCTTCAGGTTACACAGTCGTTTAAAGTCTCACACAGAAACTTCAGTAGTTCCTATGTGATTCAGTGCCAGATTCAAGAGTGGTAGGCTGATTTTTGTTGGAGAAGCTTTGAGAGATAATTGCAGCCATCATTGGTTATGCGCAACACCGTAGTATCAGGATCTGTACTTTGGGGATAACTGAAGCCCTCACACAGAAGATTCACCCTACTACCCTTAGGGCATTTTTTGCTAAACACAGGTATGTCAGCCTCTGGTTGAGGATGAAAGCAGAATACAGCTCCTTATTGTCTTCTGTAAGGTTCCTGTCAGGTGAGACATTTCCAACAACAAACTCAGCAGGAAGCACTTTAGGTGTCTTAAAGTTATATACAGCAACTTGTTACCCTTATCCAGGAGCTCATTTGCCTGAGGTTCAAGAATGCCAGAGCCTTGTACACCAACAATGAACTAGCAGAAAGAGAAACTAAGAAAAAAATTCCATTTACCATAGCAACAACACCACCAACAAAAATAAAGTACCTAGGAATAAATTGAACCAAGGAGGCAAAATATCTGTATTCAGAAAACTATAGAACACCAAAGAAAGAAATTGAGGAAGATACAAATAAATAGAAACATATACCATGTTCATGGATTGGAAGAATTAACATTATTAAAATGTCCATACTACTCAAAGCAACCTATAGATTCAACATAATTCCTATTAAAATACCAATGGCATTTTTCAGAGATCTAGAACAAATACTACAAAAATTTATATGGAGCCCCCCCAAAAATAATAAAACCCCAAATAACCTCAGCAATCTTGAGAAAGAAGAACAAAGTTGGAGGGATCACAATACCTGATATAAAACTATGCTACAAGGCTACTGTAATCAAAATGGTCTGGTACTGGCATAAGAACAGACATGTAGATCAATGGGGCAGAGTAGAGAGCCCAGAAATAAACCCATGTCTCTATGGTCAATTAATATTTGACAAAAGAAGTACAAGCATACAATAGAGTAAAGATAGTCTCTTCAATAAATGGTGTTGAGAGAACTGGACTGGTACATGAAAAAAAAAAAAGAAAGAAACTGGACCACCAACTCATACCATACAGCAGAGTAAACTCAAAATGGGAAAGGACATTATAAATATAGTCATGATACCATAAAAAAACTAGCAGAAAACATAGACTATAAAAATCTCAGATATCTACATAGCAATATTTTTGCTGATATATGTCCTAGGGCAAGGGAAATAAAGGGAAAAAATTAACAAACGGGACTACATCAAATTAAAAAGCTTCTGCATGGCTAAAGAAGCCTCATCAAAAAGAAAATGGAACCAGCCATATAGGAGAACATATTTCCCAATCATACATTGGACAAGGATTTAATCTCCAAAATGTATGAAGAACCTATATGACACAACAACAGGAAGACAAACAATCCAATTAAAAAAATAGGCAAAGGACCTGAATACATACTTCTCCAAGGAGAACATACAGAAGGCCCATAGACATGAAAATATGCTGAACATCACTAGCCATCAGAGAGTTGCAAATTAGAACCACAATGAGATATCACTTCACACTTGCCAAAATGGCTATCATTAATAAATCAACAAACAACAAGTACTGGTGAAGATGTGGAGAAAAGGGAACCTTAGTGCACCGTTGGTGGGAATGCAGACTGGTGCAGCCACTGTGGAAAATGGTATGAAATTTCCCCAAAAAATGAAAAACAGAACTACCTTTTGACCCAGAGATTCCACTTCTGGGACTATACCCTAAGAATCCTAAAACACCAGTTCAAAAGGACTTATGTACCCCAATGTTAATAGTAGTGTTGTTTACAATAGGCAAGTGCTGGAAACAGCCTAACTGCCCATCAGTAGATGAATGGATCAAAAAACTGGTACATTTACATACTGGAATACTACGCAGCAGAAAGAAAGAAGGAATTCCTATCATGTGTGACAGCATGGATGGAGCTGGACATTATCATGTTAAGTGAAATAAGCCAGTCGGTGAAAGACAAATACCGTATGATCTCATTAATAAGAAGACTCTAATGAACAAAATAAACTAATCATCAATACACTACCAGAGGCATAGAATCACAGAATAGACTGACAGTCATAAGAGGGAAGGAATGAGGAAGGACTGTTTGAAAGAAGGTGAAGGGGCCCCTAGCTGGTGTGACTCAGTGGATTGAGTACTGGCCTTTGAACAGAAATGTCATTGGTTTGACATTGGTTTGATTCCCAGTCAGGGCACATACCTGAGTTGTGGGCCAGGTCCCCAGTTGGGGGCTTGCGAGAGGCAACTGGTCGATGTTTCTCTCACACATATATGTTTCTTTCCCTCTCTTTTTCCCTCCTTCCCCTTCCTCTGAAAATAAATATATAAAATTTAAAAATAAAAATAAAAGGGCTTTTTCCTATACCTTCCACGCTCTTCCATTTCCATTAAAAATAAGACCTTTAATCCAGTATTTCATGTTTGCACAGTTAAGTTGGTAATGCCAACAGCTCTCACAAAAATGAGGAGCAACCCTATTGAAACCTGGGCTCAATCCAAGAACCCTTAGACCTCCAGTCTAACACTCTTCCAACTGAGCTATTTCAGTCAAGGCCACTGCTGACGTCCTTGTCAATTACTTTTATTTTTTTTATTTTTTTAAAGATTTTATTTATTTATTTTAGAGAGAGGGGAAGGGAGGGAGACAGAGAGGGAGAGAAACAGCAATGTATGGTTGCCTCTAACATGGCCCTCACTGGGGACCTGGCCTGCAACCCAGGCATGTGCCCTGACTGGGAATCGAACCGGGACCCTCTGGTTCCCAGCCCGCGCTCAATCCACTGAGCTACACCAGCCAGGGCTGTCAATTACTTTTAAATAGTCTTTTCTAGCTTCTTAGTTTCCCTTTCAGATGTCATATGTCAGAAAAATTAAGACTGTTTTTTGTCTCGTTTCCTGAAAAAAAATAGCATTTTTCCTATTTAAGAAATAAGTGTATCAACATAATATCGAACTGGGGAAACTGGCTCAAAGTTTCCTAAGTGTGACAGGAAGAATGAAAAAACAGAGTGATAAAGGACACTGCATGTGGTTCCACAGGGTACTGGCTGGCTGGCTGCAGGGCTGTGGAGGTTCAGAGCTTCCTGCTGGAGTGGACACCCCTTAGAATCCGAAACAACACCGTTTGGGATCATGTCTATTTCTGGGCTCAAATATATTTTATTCTTTTTAAGTGTTTTCATCCCTTCTCTTTCTGTTTTGTTAAGGTATAAGTTACATGCTGTAAAGCACCCAGGCTGTAAGTATACAGCTTGGTGAACTTTACAAGTTTATATTTCTGTGTAACCACCATCAGCTCCCAGCTGACACCCTTCAAAATAAGCCATTGTTTCACACTTGTGCACTAGATGGAATGTCACTTGTTTTAACTTCACATACAAGTGACGTTAACTTACACCAAGTCAACTAGAATCTACACTGTGATGTCTGGTTTCTTTCACTTAGTATTATCTTTGAGATTCATCTATGTTTTCATGTGTAAAAGCAGTTTATTCTTGTTCACTGACTTCCATTTAACAGATATACCACAATGTATTTATTCATTCCATGTTGATGGGCATTTGGATGGTTTTCAATTTGGGGTTATTATAAAAAACACTGAGCTGCCCTGGCTGGTGTAGCTCAGTGGACTGAGCGCTGGCCTGTGAGCCAAAGGGTCACCGGTTCAATTCTCAGTCAGGGCACATGCCTGGTTTGCGGGTCAGGTTCCCAGTTGGGGACACAAAAAAAGCAACCACGCATTGATGTTTCTCTCCCTCTCTTTCTTCCTCCCTTCCTCTCTCTCTAAAAATAAATAAATAAAATCTGAAAAAAAAACCCCACTGAGCTTTCTTGTACATGGCTTTAGGTGAACATAAACACTCACTTATCAGATAGGTAGATGATAGATACATAGATACATAGGGAGATGGAATTGCTGGGTCATATGGTATGTGCATGCTTAACAGTATTAGATTCTGCTAAACAGTTTTAAAAAATAAATCTACCAGTTTACACCACTAACAACAAAGTATGGGGCTGCTGATGGCTTCACAGCCTAGCCAATACTGGGTATTGTCAATCATTTTAATTTAGGTATTTGACTAGGATGTAGTGATATTTCTTTAGGATTTTAAATTGTATTTTTTGATGACTAATGATATTTTATGCCCTTTCATATGCTTTTTCCATTAAAATTTAGGTTGGTTGCCAGATTTTTTAAAATATAGATTTATACTTCATTAAATATTGTGAATAGAGTCCTTTGTCAAATATATGTGTTACAAATACCTCCTCCAAGTTTGTGGCATGCTTTCAGTACTCTTAATTTTGCATTTTGAAGTTTTAAATTTTAATAAGTCCAATTTATCCATCTTAATGGTCACTGATTTTCTATTCTATTTCACAAAAGTTGCCTACACTAATGTTATGAAGCTATTTTCCTTTGTTTTCTTCTAGAAGTTTTACTTTTAATCAAGTTTAATTTCATCTTGAATTTATGTATGGAGTAAGATAAGCATTAAATTTATTTTTTCCTATAAAAGTTCAATTGACCCCACATTATTTATTGAACAGTCAATCTGGTCCCCACTGAATTGCAATGTCTCCTAGTCATAAAACAGGGAACTGTTAAAAAAAAAAAAAGTCAGACTGGTTGATTTTGGGGAAGGAGGAGAGATCAGCTCATTGATGACTTGTGGCAGAACAATATACCTAACTGAGATAGTGCTGATTACATTTTGGGTGTCTGAAGACCTCACACAGTGGAGAAAGCATATCATTTTGATCATCTTCTTGAAGGACCAGACGCATTGGAGTCTCATGGCCATCAAAAGTGAAGCAGAAGTTCTGATAAGCATCTGCTGGAGAAATATTTTTGAGGACTGTTTTCTGGAGGTTACAGGTAGCAGAGCCTATTTTTTCCACAAAGAATCCTCATTGACAAGGTACTAAGGAAGCTCTGGCCAATGTCCAGAAATATTAGATTTTTGTTTGCATCACACATGGAACAAATATCCATCCAGAAAGGAAGCAATTTGTGGGGCCTGTTACCCTGACCACCTGATTCTGATGCAGTATCATTCTCCAGGAATACCCCCTTTTCTACTTGCAGCAAAATTTTCTGCAAGTTTTGACAATGTTTGAGGCAGGACAAGTGCATGATGTTCATTTCATTTTTCAAATGCAGGGACATTTCCTTGACCTAGGCCATTGCATTTTTTCCACAAACTGCTCCTTCTGAGATTTGTAAAGACAATGAAAAACCACATTCATTTTCATCATTGAAGAGAAATATTTTTGCTCATTGGACTGTGCTTTGTTTGCATTTTAGTAAGTCCCTTTTGATCTCCATTGACATTTGACAGTCACAACCTCTTGGCTCTTCATTTGAGACGCTGAAGAAGAAATACCCAACTTTAGTCTTTTTTCCTTAGATAGCAGTTTCTGCACATCCCCAGTGTCCCTCCGGAGGCTGTCTCTGTCTTTCTGCTTCTCGCTCTCCAGAACAGAGAACATAATGGCAAGAAAGTGCTGGACCCTGAGGTGGATAAAGGAATAGCAGCCCTCATAGTCTTTGCCCTTCTGGAGGATACTCTTGTCCAGGAAAGGAGGGAGATCAGACTCCTTTGACCCAAATCTCCTGATGGAGGTCTTCTCCATCAAGCACAGATGTCTAAGTCCTCATGCCCTCAGCAGCCAGGAGACACAGAGCCTTCATTGAATGTTGGAGGTACTGATTGAGTCAGCTCCCAGGTGTCTGCATGAACTGGCTGCAGAGGAAACATAGGGAGAGCAATGTGGTGATTTGGCAAGTTAGGGCAGGATCCTTCCCACTTCTCCATGTGCAGCTTTAGACAGGTGCAGGTGATCCAGCACGTGGAAGGAGTCAGACCCATGTGATAGAAGGAGGCATTGCTCTTCATCAAATTGAAAGCTCAGGGTGCTTGATCCTCATCTTTAAAGTATTTCAAGTATGACTTCCTGTCCAGCTCTAAGAACCCCTTCATTTCTATGAAGAGGAGCTGTTTTACCAAGAGTCGGGGATCTCTGAGCCATGGTCATGTGGTTATCAATAAAATGGTGTTGAGTAACAATTGTCTCTTCAGAAAACTATGCAAGAGGATAGGCACCAGCTTCTGCTTCTTCCGGTCACCACATATATCATGGATAAATGTCCTTAAGGGGACTCTCAGCCCATTGAAACCATCGATAACAAACAGGATTTTCCATACTTGGGCTAGGATCTCTGGAACGCCATCCTGAAATTTGGACTAGTTCTTGGAGAACTGCTCTACTAAAGTGCATGGCCCATTGTGGCCAAGTTCTTTGCAGCTGAGATAGAAGGAGGAATTGAATGTGTTTAAGAAATTGTTCTGTAGCCAGTCCAGCACCAACTTCTTGGCCAGGGTGGTTTTCCCAGGGCCTGCAGGACCGCGGGGCACCACCGTGTATGCAAATTGCCCTGCAAACATTGTAGGATTACAGAATGGGATCAGCATCTCATATCCCTGGGTGACAATATGGACATTTTCACTGGTTCCAGGAAAAAAAATTTTCTGTAAATTTCTATTGTTTTAACCCACCAAATTTGTGGTATTTTTTGTATAACAGTCATAGAAAACTAATTCAGGAAATAACTAATATTTGGTAATTAACCAACATGCTTCTAAATAACACTTCCATCAAAGAAGAACTCCTAAGGAAAATTAGAAGATATATTAACTGAATGAAAATGAAAACACCGTATACCACAACTTATGGAATGCAGCCAAAAGAGTGCTTGTGAGGTGATTTTTATAGCTTGAAATGCTTATAAAAATAGAAAAGAATAAAGATCGAAAGTCAATAACCTAGCTTCTATTTCAAGAAGCTAGGAAAAAAATAATGTCAAACCCAAAGAAGAAAACAATAAAGATCAGAACAGAAATCAGTGAAATAGAAAACAGAAAAAAAAAAAAAAAAGACAGAAAATCCATGAAACGAAAGTTATTTGGGAATATCAACAAACTTGACATGTCTTTATCTAGAATGACCATACTAATTTTGATCCAACCATGAGACAGAAACTACATAGTAACTTGAAGCAGAGTTTAATATAAAGAATTATTAACCATAACAGGGGATTGAACTGGAGGGATGAGGATTGACTAGTAAGAAGTAAAGAGAACTCTAAAGAATACCTGAATAGCCAATGTAAAGAACATCCACAAATCCCTGATTCTCCTTGGGAGCTGAAATAGAGTACCAAATAACATATGGATCTGGTAGAAAACCTCCTTCACGGCTGAAATACAGATCTTGCTGGAGGGAATGAAGTTATGAGAAGTTTTCTGTGGCTGCACATCAGCCCTCAGAGGAACTGTCAAGTTCCCTCTGGAATGTTGGCAGTGAATCAGTCACAGATGGGTGCCATGCCAGTGTCATTTCACTGTGAACCCCATGTGCTACTGGCCACTAGGAATTGCCGGAACTGGATATTGCAGAAGCCATGTGCTACTAGAATTGTGTTCTCCAGGAAACCATGTGTGCTGCTGGAGCCAGACCCTAAGTTACAGGAGCCTGGTTTGCCAAGTCCACACCTGCTGCAGGAACCTGCCCAAGTGAGCACGCTAAAACCAGAAAGAGAACTTTCTCTTCTCCAGTGATCCTTCAATGCCCTCTACTGACAAAACTTAACACAGGGCCAGCTGGCAAAGAAGAAATATTTACAGGGTCCACCTCCATTATTGCAGAGCAGACAGTGAAGTTTTTATTTTGAGCTGAGAAGCAACAAATTGATAACTGGTGTGTTGATCAAGAAAAAAAAGAAAAGGCAGTAGTTAGCAAAATCAGAAATGAAGATACCATTGCTAAAGATCCTACAAGAAAAGGATGATAAAATTATATTATGAACAACTGTTTGCAATTTAGATGGAAAGGAAAAATTCCTAGAAAGACCACCAAAATGGAATCAAGGAGAAATAGAAGATCAATATTGACCTATCAAAAAATAAAGATTATGGCCTGGCTGATATGGCTCAGTCAGTTGGGCATCGTTGCTGGTTTGATTCCTGAAGCCTTTTGATACATGGCATGATGCTCCAACCAACTAAGCCACACTGGCCATGGCCAACTCCCATTCTTGGTAAGAGCTCTCAGCAAACTAGGACTAGAAGGAAATTGCTTTAGACTAATAAAGAACAAAAAAGGCTGTAGCTAACCTCCTACTTAGTGATAAAAGACTGAATGCTTTTCCCTTGAGACTGAGAACAAAGAAAGAGTGTCTGCTTTCACTGCTCTTGTTAAACATTGTAGTGAAGGTTTTAATCATTGCAATAAGCCATGCAGATTGGAAATAAAGTAGTGTTGTCTTTATTTGCAATTGACATCATCCTGTATTTAGAAAATCTTAAGAAATCTACAAAAATTGAAAAAAACCCTTAGAATGAAAAGCAAGTGAATGTGATGCAGGTTGTAAATCAATATTTAAAAATCAATTGGTTTTCCATATGCTATCAATGAACAATCTACAAATTAAATCAAGAAAAAAAATTTATTCACAATATTATCCAAAAGAATAAAATATTTAGTAGGAATAAATTTAACAAAAGACCTGTATACTGAACACTACAATAGAGAAATTAAGAAAGATTCAAACAAACCCAGCCATGTACCCTGACTGGGAATTGAACCAGTGACCTTTGGCTTTGTGGGACAACACACAACCCACTGAGCCACACTGATGAGGCCTATACTAACTGATTTAAAACTTACTATAAAGCTGCAGTAATTCAGACAACATGGTATTAACATAAATCAAGACATAGATCAGTGAAACAATTGCAATACTAGAAACAAACCCTTATATTTATTTTTTTAAAATATTTTCGGACTTCCAGCCAAGATGGAGGTGTAGGTAGACACACTGTGCCTCCTCACACAACCAAAAGAGGAAAAACAACAATTAAAAAAAAAAAACAGCCATATCTGACAGAAAACTGAACTGAGTGGAAGTCCAACAACCACGGAGTTAAAGAAGACACATTCATCCAGACCGGTAAGCGGGGTGGAGCTGAGTAAAAAGCACTCGGCAGGATGCAGTTTGTGGAGCGGTACCGGCAATGCTCCAGCTGCCTGGAGAGGCCCTTGGTGGGCGTGCCTGGCCAAAACGCAGCAGGCACACTCGGGGAAACTGGGGCTGAGATTGGTGGACTGGGAAGTCCCTCATTCTCGTGCAGATAAACCGGGAAGAAAAGCTGGGGAGCGGAGCAGACCAAGTGGCCCACCAATGCAGGGAAACAAAGCCTCAAACCACCGATTGAATACACCTGTGGGGGCTGAGACGGCAGCAGCAGGAACCCCCAGCCTCACAGGAGAGTTCGTTGGGGAGACCCACAGGGACTTGGAACTGTGCAGGCCCAACCACTCATCCTGGAGCCAGCAGGGAGGAGCCCAACTTGCTTGTGGGTAGCCGGGGAAGTGCGGAGAGCAGAGCAAGCACCATTGTTCTCTCAGGCCCTGCCCCCACAGACTGCGTCACAAAACAATTATGTGGGTTACCCCACCCTGGTGAACACCTAAGGCTCCACCCCTTAAAGTAACAGGCGCACCAAGAAAAAAAAAATGACCCAAATGAAAGAACACATCAAAGCTCCAGAAAAAATACAACTAAGTGACGAAGAGATAGCCAACCTATCAGACACACAGTTCAAAGCACTGGTAATCAGGATGCTCACAGGATTTGAAGAAAGATTGTTGCAATTACTTGAACAAATGAAGGATAATATAAAGAAATGAGCAGAAGTCTGCAGAGAACCAATAGGGATGAGAAGGAAACTGGGACTCAAATCAACGGAGTGAACCAGCAGAAAGAATAAAACATCTAACCAGAAAAGAATGAAGAAACAAGAATTAAAGAACGAGGAGAAGCTTAGGAACCTCCAGGACATCTTTAAATGTCCCAACATCTGAGTCATAGGTGTGCCAGAAGTAGAAGAGGAAGACCAAGGGATTGAAAATTTACTTGAATAAATAATGAAAGAGAACTTCCCCAAGCTGGTGAAGGAAGTAGACTTTCAGGAAGTCCGGGAAACTCAGAAACTCCCAAAGAAGTTGAACCCAAATAGGAACACACCACGACACATCATAATGACATTACCCAAGACTACAAATAAGGAGAGAATCTTAGAAGCAGCAAGGGAAAAGGAGACAGTTACCTACAAAGGAATTCCCATAAGACTGTCAGCTGATTTCTCAAAAGAGACCCTGCAGGCAAGAAGGGGCTGGAGAGAAGTATTCCAAGTCATGAAAGGCAAGGACCTACATCCAAGAATACTCTATCCAGCAAAGCTTTCATTTAGAATGGAGGGGCAGATCAAGTGCTTCTCAGATAAGGTCAAGTTCAAGGAGTTCATCATCACCCAGCCTTTATTATATGAAATGTTAAAGGGATTTATATAGGGCATGGAGGAATATCAATAGCAGAGTGGTAGGGGGAGAGAGGGGGAAAAGGTGCAGAGAATAAGTAGAATAAATGGTAGGTAGAAAACAGACAGGGAGAGGTTAAGAATAGTATAGGAAATGTAGAAGCCAAAGAACTTATGTGTATGACCTATGGACAAAAACTAAAGGGCGGGGAATGGGGGGAGTGGGGGTGGAAGGGAAGAAAGGGGGAAAATGGGACAACTGTAATAGCATAATCAATAAAATATATTTTAAAAATTTTCCTTTATTAATTTTTTTAGAGAAAGGGGAAGGGAAGGAGAAAGGGAGAGAGACATCAATGTGTGATTGCCTCTCATGAGCCCCCCACCGGGGACCTGGCCTGCAACCCAAGCATGTGTCCTGACTGGGAATCAAACCTGCAACCTTTTCTTTTGCAGGCCCACACTCAATCCACTGAGCCACACCAGCCGGAGCAAATCCTTATATTTATGGTCAAATTATTTTCCATGAAGATTCCAAGGCAATTCAATGAGAAAATCTAATCTTTCCAATAAATGGTACTGAAATCAGATATCCACATGTAGAAAGAAAACAAAAACTTAGACCCTTACCTCACATTATACACAAAGATAACAAAATTAAATCATAAATCAAAATATTAGAACAAAAACTATAACTTTACTAAAAGAAAACATAGGATAAAATATTTGACCTTAGATTAGACAAAGATTTCTTAGACATGACAGCAGACTCATGATCCACAAGATAAAAATTGTTAAATTGGACTGCAGCACTGTAAAAAATGTATGCTTGCTCTTCAATGGATAGCATTAATAAAATGAGAAGATAAGTTACAGACTAGGAGTAAATATTTGCAAATCACATTTCTGATAAAGAACTTAAATTTATCATCTATAAAGTACTGTTACAACTCAATAAGACAATGTGGCGGATTCCGGCCCGCAGAATCCGCCGTGGGTGGACTGGAACCTGAAGCGTCAATGAATTTCACACAAAGACGCGTTATGAGATGAAAACCGGGGCCACGGGCGTCCTTCCGTATTCTTGGAAGAAAAAGCCGCGCCCGAAGCAGAACCGGTATTTTTATTTAGAAAACTCAGGAAATAGCAGAAAGGGGGATG
>PVJI01028993.1:0-15807 GCA_004026765.1 Micronycteris hirsuta
TGGACACCCATGTGGCGCACACGGATGCGCACACAGCATGCACAGCCACTCAGCAAAGCAGCTCGTTGTCGGTGGAGACACGAAGGCCCTGGAGGAGCTCCGTGACTTGCTCAATGTCCAACGGCTGTGAAGACACTGCAGTGGGGACGTGGACCAGGTGTGCTCGTCACAGGAAGGTGGCTGCCCAGCGGGGGACACAGAGACAAAGGAGACCTCGGCGGGCGAGCATCCGACAGAGAACAGGCATGTGGCCTCTGGTGGCTGGAGGAACAGGTGACCCCCTGGGGAGGGTGGGAAGGGTCTGCACCTGGTGGGCAGGGGTGGGAAGCGGCTCTCCTCCTGCAGCCATCCCCTTACCAGGGCCTTTGCTCAGGGCTGGTGGCCTTCTGGCCTGTCTGCGCATGCCACACACGTGTGTGCCCACCCTCTGGAGAAGAAGCACGTGGAAACTCAGGTTGGCTTGCCCAGGCGGCCGTAGGCCAGGCCGCTTCCTTCCTCACCCTGCCTGGACTTTGTTATTCAGGGCGATGAGGGCTGGGAGGGCTGGGGATGGGACAGCTTGGGGGGCGGGCCGGCAGGGGGCCGGCTAGGGGAGACGGAACCTTCGGTCGCTGCGTCCTGAATCGGCCGCTGACAATGATGGATCCTCCCCTGGAGCTGAGCAAGCTCTGCAGCAGCCTGCAGGCCCTCACTCACACAATCCCTCACTCCACATGGAGGGCCTCTCTCCAGGCCACCCCCGTCAGCACTTGACCTTGCCACTCTTCCTCTAACCTGGCGCGGAGGGCCTGGGAGGGCCCAGCTCCCATGGGGCTGAAGGTGGCCAGCTGCCTGCCCTAGCCCCTCCCCTACGGGGTCCCCTCCTGGCACAGGACAGGAGCAAGCAAGATGGGGGAGACTCCCAGCTGATCCCCCCACTGCTGCCCCTGGTGTAATGGGGGAGAAAAGGCTACTCCTTCCTGTCCTCATGGCTCCCTTCCTCCTGGTGGCAGTGACGGGAGGTGGGGACCAGTGAGGGTGCAGCCTCCAGACACAGAGTCTCCGGGAGCTTCTTTCCCACGCCTTCCCAGGGACAAGCACCGAGGACACTCTCCTGCTGCGGGGGTTGAGGAGCGAGGGGGGACGCTTGCCCAGCCCAGGCAGGTTTCCTTCCAAAGAAGGACACAGAGACTCCCCCATGCAGATCCTGACACAGCCGCAGACCCCCCCCCCCACCGCTACTCCTCCAGCGCTCCAGAAACAGGGCGCTCTGACGCAGCCACCAGGTCCGCGGGTTCCATCAGCGCGTCCGCTCTGTGCCCGCCACCGTGCCGCGGGAATGCTGCCACGTTTTTAAGAACGGGGTGGGGGGGGTATCTGAGCGGAGCTGGTCACGAGGAATTGGCTATTCAGAGATCTTTCTTTTAACCACACCATCTGCGAAGCACTTCCATTCTCACGGTGGCACACTATTTCCATGAGACAGGGCCAGGCTGGACGCCACGCTTGTCCCAGGAACAAGGGGCTCCTGCCCCTGCTCTTTCGCGTTCCCTCCTTCGCTTCTGTCTTCCCCGTGCGAGAGAGCGGAGACACAGAAAAGACCGAGAGCTGCTGGGAATAGCGGACGTCTCTGCAGGAGCCGAGGGACACCCTCGCGGCCCAAACCCAGGCCGCAGGCGTCGGGAAAACAGGAACGTGGTTGCGCCCCTTAGTGGTGATCTCTCCGCAAATCGTAGGCCTTTGCAAGCGTGGCCGGCTTCCTGACGCGGAAACCACGTTTTCTGGCTGGCGTGCCGACCTGATTCAGGTTGTTTTAGGACCTTCTGGGGGGTGAAGCTCAGAGAGCTCACGGATCCTCAGTGCGCGAAGTCACTCAGTCCTTCTGAGGAAGTATTTGGTTTGGCTTTGTTTTTTATTTTTGTTTTTGTTTCTTTTCCTTCACGTTACATCCTCACAGTTGTTAAACAGGGAGCTGTAAAGCTGCTTAGGATGATGCTCCCGTGGGCGTGTTCTTTAACCTCAGTCACCTGAGATGGGAAAAACAAAAACGCAGGGAAATCCTACAGCCCGCTGCTGATGAGACCACCGGGGAAGCAGACAGGTCGCTCTTTGGAAACCGCTGCCACGCCTTCGAGGGCGTATGGCTGTCCGTGCGGCTCCAAGGCCCTAAAAATGCTCGCACTCCCTGCCCCTGTCCTCGCGTTCTCTGGGATTTATTTCGAGGAAGTAATTGAAAAGAAGAAATGCTGTATGTATTGATATATTTAGAGCAGTGTTATTATTATTATTTATTTTTAGAGAGAGGGGAAGGGAGGGAGAAAGAGAGGGAGAGAAACAGCAATGTATGGTTGCCTCTCACATGGCCCTCAATGGGGACCTGGCCCGCAACCCAGGCATGTGCCCTGACTGGGAATCGAATCGGGACCCTTCGGTTCCCTGCCCGCGCTCAATCCACTGAGCTACACCAGCCGGGCTAGAGCAGTGTTATGTATGGCAGTGACAAACGGAAAATGACCTTTGGGTTTAGCCATAGATGATGGGTAAATTATAAAATGTTGACATGGTGGAACATTGCCTATTTTCTAACAAGGATGAAGGCGATGAGTAATTAGGACCACGAAAAAGAACGCAATGTCGTGTGCAGAGAGTCGTAAAAACGATGTGAAAATGTTACCTGTGTAAATACAACTCCAGAGAAAACACAGAGAAATGAGAGTAGTTGTTACATGGGACAGCAAGAATCTGGGCAAACTGGTGTCACCTGAAAGGCCGTGTTTTATGGCTTAACTTTTGTCGGTACAACTTCTGCCGCGAACGTGGGCTTCGACGTGGGAGAGCCTCCACGGCCCCAGCAGGGCGACGCGCGGCCATCGCTCCGGTCACTTAGCCACCTGTCCATCTTAGTCTTTACAGCTTGTCTACAAACTTGGGTGGCCAATTTTAAATTCAATAATTATTTCAATAAGGAGACTCTAGTCAGAACAAACTGGGGGCAGCCTGTGTGTGAAAACAGCTCACCTGCCCCTGGAAGCCAGGGCCGAGGTGCGGAGCGAGGAGCCACGGTGGCTGCTCATCCTCCCAGGTGGCCGGCACATGCTGGCACCGCGCTGCTTCCCCCGGGACAGGGGCTGCGGGTCTCGCTCTTTAATGTCCCCGAGGAGGCCTTCTTGGAGAGCAAGAAGAGCCAGCTACTATATTTGGAACACACAAACAAAAAGCATCAAAATATTATTCTCCATTACTTTCCCGGCATGAATGGGGCATCTGTCCGGGGCTGGTGTGGATGATGCTCACAGCCCTGAAAATTAATATCTGGGACATGCACAGGGGACAGGCCCTGGCCTTGTGTGGGGCTGTGAAGGACACTGAACGGCGTTCTGTGACAGACAGTGCAGGGGCTGTGTGGACGAAGAAAAGGCATCGTGTGCTGGTGGATCCTGCTACTTGCCCCCAGACCGACCGGCCAGCCTCACCCTGTGGCTCTGTGCAAGGGACCGTGTGGCGCCCAGACCGGGGGTCTGTTCTCCGCGGGGCCTCATCCATCGCGGGTCTGTTTGCCCCACACTGGCTGACTGGGCCAGCCCGCCAGGCTGCTGCGGAGCGGTCTGTGTGGGGGCCTCAAAGGGGCGCCGCACATACGCGGCGGGGGGGAGGGGGCGGCACTCCATGCCAGGGAGCCGCTCCCAGCTCGCCCTTCTGCAGAAAAACATCCCCCCGTTTGCTCCAGTGGGTAGAGAGAGTCCGCGTCCCAGTTGGTCAGTGCGGATATTTACACGGACTTTCCGGGGAACCAAAAATAGGACCTTATCATCCAGCCACATGCAACTAGAAATGTCTATCAACATTTTGGGGAGCAAGTGAACAAAACCACAGAGATTTTAAGAAAGAAAATCGCTTCTTTTCAGAAGGTGCTGCCAAGAAGCCTTTAACAAATATTAGGCAGGCTCGGAGCCCTCAATGTGGGAAAGAAACCAAGAAATTACCCTGAACGCTAAGCAGATTGCGGGTGGTTTTCACCGCCTGAGCCTGCTCAGCAGAGGCAACGAAACCATGCAGGTTGGGACTAGAACTGGCCTGCATTTGCTCTTCCCACTTCGTTTATCATCCTGCGAGACTTCCAAAAGCTTGGCTCTACCTTCAATTTAATAGCGAGAATCAAACTGAAGCAACCAAATCAAGCTCCTGTTATTATGTAAAGCTATTTTCTTGGACCCCCGCTTTGCATAAATGATGCCTATTATTAATATGCAGATTTACTGGGGATTACCAACGAGTCGCTCAAAATAATCATCAGAAGATGTCTATCGAAAGAATACTTTCCTCTCTGACTTGGGCCTGGATTCAGGCCATAAATCTCTCTCTCCCACACAGGGACCAGTCGGGATCACTCCGTGACCGGGATGGGGAAGCCGAGACTCCGAAGTCGCCGCCGCGCTGAGCAAAATAGAGAAGGCAGACCGGCTTCCTCCCTGGTCCTGCTGATTGTAAAGCTCTGTCACAGCCCAGTCACAGACAGAAAAATCAGGGGCGTGAGCATTAACACGTTAATTAACACGTGTGTGTGGAGAAGACAGGAAGGAGGAAGGTGTGAATTCTGTTACGTTTTCATGTGCCTGCACTAAGCGTAGAACTTGGCAGAACAGAGATGAGAGGCGGCCACGGAGCGAGCTCAGCGGTCAGCCTGGCCTTTGAAGCAGTGGAAAGTGAGGACATTGGTTACACCTGCCCGGAGGGCGGCCGTGGAGGTTGGAGGAGCAAACTCGTGGGAGTGCTCAGGAGAAGACCACAGGACCGAACGGGGTCATTCGTGCTCACGCCCACCACCCCGAACCTGTTGCCGGTGGAAATGGGGTTCTTCTGTGGAGTCACGAGAAAGTGTTTTGGGGACCCGCACGTAGGAGGATGAGGTGCAGTAGTGAGACTCACTGGAGCAACAACAAAAGCACTGCCCCAGGTGCCTGGCGTCTCAGTCACGACCAGATGGCTCACCTCCATCTCACTGGGAATGAGTTCAGTCTCTGGGGCTACGAGCACATGCTTGTCTTCGCTCAGCCCAGGAGGCCCGGGGCCCAGAGACACAGAACTTCCCTGTGTCTCGCTTCCCCACCTGCACATCTGCCGCCACGGCTGCGCTTGGGCCCCGCGTGGCTGCAGTGGAGAGAGAGGGCACCGATGAGCAGGCAAACGAACAAATAAACAAACCTTTGTTATGCTTCCATGATGCCTCCTTGAGTTTGGGAAGGGGGAAGCTTTCTTTAGAACGAACCGCTCTCTTCCCTGGCTCTTTGCAGGCTTGTGCTGGGCCCTGCCCCTAACCAATCCCTTTTCTGTCTTCTGGGGTTTGGTATCCCTTGTCTAATCCAATCCCTTTCCCGGGCTAGACACCTCCGCCTTAGGGGCTCCATCTTGGCCCCTACTGCACAGGAAAAGGAATTTCCCGTTTCCTGGTTCCCCATGCCCCTAATATATGGGAAGACACAGGTTGTCTCCTGGGAGGACACGAGAGCCTGTTCTTCCCGCCTGCCTCAGGGAGGATGTGGCGGTCCCCGGGCAGCCTGGTGATGCTGCAGCTTCCTACTGAACGCGGCTTAATGTCCGGTTCAGCTCCTAGTAGGTCAGGCTTCCCGTCAGATTCCCTTTTCTCCCTTCCTCTGTTGATGCTAACGAGTTACCCATGCTAACAAACACTAACAGAGCTGGACTTAATACCGGATCCAACTGCAGCTTTAACCTCCTCTGGGAATCTAATCCCAATCGGTCGGTCTGGAGTCTTCCGGTCAGTTCTGACAAGGGAGGGTGTCCTGAGGGTCCTCTCCCTTCCCCCCAAAGGAGGCTGAGGCGATCTGCCTGATGAGACTCCAGCTCCCCCTGAGCCTAAGAGGAGGCGCCCTTTCCTGAAACAACCCTTTCTTTTCTCTTGCTGGTAACTTTGTTGCCTCACCCAGTTTCTGCCTACAAACACCCCCCTCCTTGTACGGCTTCTCAGGGCTCCTCTCTGCTCGTGCGGGGACATGCTGCCTGATTCGTGAATCGGTCACTCAGGAAAGCCGATTAGAGCTTCAAATTCACTCAAATGATTTTTTCCCCTTTAACAGACGCTAAGAATTTTCCTATCCCATTTAAAAAGGAAATATCTGTATGCACACATATATGTTATTCCCATGTACGTGCCTATTTATTTACAATAGGAGAAAACTGGAAGCCAGCTCAGTGCTGAAAGACAGAATACTCTCGGCCCCAAATAAGACCGTGGGGTTCAGGACCTGCCACCCCAAGATATGCTGCTTTGGCACATGGACAATGGCGAGCCGTAGGCACCTGGAGCACAGCAAATGCCAGGGGGGCTTTCTCTGGGCTCCTCTCCCCGAGAGCCTGCCAATGGAGCTCGGTCACCATCAGTTTTCCCCTGGGGACTGTCGTCGGCCAGGGAAGATGGACTCTTGCTGCAGGAAAGGGGGCCGGAAGTCCACACCACACCCGGACAAGCTTCGTCACAAGCCACCGCACCTCCCACCTGGTCTTCAAAGGGCCCCTCCAGCTTTTCTCCACATCCTTTCTCTCCCCTGGAAGACCTGTGTTCCCTTTTCCGTATTAAGACAGTATGTAATCCTGAATTCTAAGCCACCTACCTGAGGAAAAGATACCCATGTTTTCCCCTGGGAATCTCCCAGGCATACATGTAAATAAATTTCTGTTTGTTTTTCTTGGGGAGCCCCCTCCCCCACCCTGTCTTTTATTATATAGGAGACTCCACTACAAAACTCGGAAGGGTCGTGGTGATAACGGCAATGGCACCAGATGTTGGACCTCAGTCCTTGAGTTTTGGCGAAGAAAGATTTCAGAGCTAAGACTCAAATACAAGCACAAGTTTCTTCGGAAGGTCACAGAGAGCCCTGGCTGGTGCGGCTCCGTTCGCTGGAGTACCATCCTGTCACCTTTTAAGGATTAACCACCACACTACCACAAAAATTGGGCCTATTTCATTTACAAGCCAGACGTCCTAACAAGCAAAGTCTGGCGTTGATCAACTTCAGGTGGCAAGTTGTAACGTTAAGTACAAACTCACAGAAAAGACACGACATTCTACACTTTATTTCCAGAGCTACTTATTACCCTCGATGTGTTGCCCTGCTCCTGTGAGTGGCTTCTGCCCTGCCTTCAGCGACAAAGGTGCGTGCCACAGCCTCGGACGTGGCGTGTGTCTGCAAATTAAAATGGGCTGCATTTTCAAAATGTTGTGTTCTCACGACCAAACGAGAAAATCCACCAACCCAAAAAGTGTACTTTCTGATAAGTTTTAGCAATTCTGTCTTCGCCGACACCCTTTTTAAAAAAGCAATAAAGCAGTGTTTCGATGAGGCCAGGGAGCGAGGAGTAGAGAAAATGAAGTTATTTTCCCAGCTCTGCCCAAGTTCTAATCAATGCATGAGAAAGTTGCACATCCTTTTTTTTTTTTCCAGCAGCAATAGGGTTTGTCCAAGGAAAATCACCACTTCCCAGACGTGTGATTAATCCCGAGGGCACCTCTGCTATTTATAGAGCCGGGCAGCAGCTCCCCGGGCGGAGGCTCCGGGGCTTTCTGAGCCCCTGGGGAAGAGGCTGCAGACTGGTTATTTTCCTCTGCTTCTGCCCGCCTGGCCTTCCCCCCAAGATGCTGACCAGCCACCGGGGTTCTCCATACAGCAAAAACATTTTGTATCAGGAAAAAACGGCATGGGGAATCTCTGAGTCCCAGTTAACTTTCGGAGGGAAGGACGCTATTTAATTGGGTTGGGGGCAGGGAGCACAGGCGCACCCCACACACGGAGAGGAGGAAAGAACGGTGGGATTCCGGGGCCACGTTCACTTGCACCTCGTCTTCTCTCTGGACAGGAGAGGCCGGGTGAGCTGGTCTCTGGTGGTCTCGAAGGTCCAAAGTTCTCCAGTACTTGCCGGTGCTTCCCGCCTGCTGGAATCTCAACCTTGTTAGGGTGGAGGAAAATCAGTGCTGAATGGCAGGAGGCTGCCTGGAGAACATTCTGGAGAATCAGGTATCTTGTGGCTGCAGGACCAATATCCCGTGTCCTGGGAGTGCTTCGGAGGCCCTTACCTTTCCCTGTCCGGTCCGCAGGTCCTGGCGAGCAAGCACGGTCATGAAAGAAGCCCTCTTATCCACAGGGCTCCGGGGAGCCCCCTCCCCCACCCGGACAGACGACGGTAACTCGGGCTGGACAGGACGCCCGGTGAGACGGAACCCGGTGAAATAAAACAGTGGCAGCAGCAATAAGGAGGGCGAGCTCCTGCCCGGCATGGACGGCGGGGTGCTCCCTGAGCCTCTCGTGCTCCAGTCCTTCTGGGGTAAACCCAGACAGATGCGCTTCCTGGCAGAAGCAGAACTGCCTGTGGCGAGAAATGCATCGTCCTGTTGACAATCCCTCCTCCGGTACAGGTTTTACGTCCAAATGGTCAGACTTCCGCAAAGATCGTACTCAGGTTCCCTCCCGCCCCCCAGACCCACACCAGAGCCGCTGTGAAAACCCGATGCGAACTACCCAGGATGCTCCTTCCTGCAGGAAGGACAGCGCTCCCGCTTTTTTGAGCTTCTTTCCTGCCTGGTGGAAATTTTCTGCAATAGAATCACTTTGCATGCTGAGTACTTTGCCCCAAACTGGCCCCAGGCCAAGTGATCCTTGGAAACGGGGCACCTGAGGAGGGACGTGACCGATGGAGGACACCCGAAACCCTCCCGGTGTCGCCTTTCCCACGTCGTCTGAGCAAGGGCTGCTCACGTGTGTACGGCGGTGGGGGTGGGGGTTGGGGGTGGGGGGGCGGATAGGAAGGCAGGACCCAGTGCTCTTTGTAAACAACTCTGACAGAAAAAGAGGAAGAAGGGATGACGGTGGCGATCAATTTGGGGAGTGTCTGTGGCTTTCAATGACCCGATCATCTTCAGGTTCCGGAGGCCGCTGAGAACAGGGCCCCAGGCCCCCGGAGGGCAGCCAGGACGCACACCCAGCTTGCACCCCGCTTACTAAACCAGGGCGCCGCCCCGGGCGAGTGCCCCTCAGTCCAAGCAAAGCCCTCCCATGGGCCAGCAGCAGTCCGACCCCACAACGCAGCTTTGTGAGTTAGCACTGGTTGGGGGGGGGCACGCGGCAAGGAGAGACCGTGAACAGCTGTGGTGGCAGAAGACAAACCTGCAAGTGGGGACGGGATGGAGGCAGCTTTCCAGTTGCCTCCAGTCCGATGGCTCACTTCGCTCAGACCTGTCTAACGAGTGCAGAAATCTTTTCTTCTTTTAATTTTTTAAATCCTCACCCAAGGACGTTTTTTCATTGCTTTTTAGAAAGGAGAAGGGAGAGAGGGCAGGAAAGAGAAACATCAATCAGTTGCCTCTGCACAGACCTGGACTGGGGATCGAACCCACAACCCAGGTGTGTGCCCTGACCGGGAATGGAGCCTGTGACCCCTCTGTTATGAACAACGCTCCAACCAACCGAGCCACACTGGCCAGGGCCGGGGTGTAGAAGTCTTAGCACCTGCCGGTCTTCACACGTTTCGGAACGGCAGGGTTTTCGTCCTCCTGCAACTCATTTTCCAAGAAAACTTTCCAAGTCTGAGGGCATTTTTAACCCGAGTGAAAGGTCCCTGTCACCTGTCTCCCCGCCCTGGGGACGTGCCTCCCAGCAATGGTGGCATGGCCCATGGTGGTGTGGCTGGGGGTGGCAGTTTGTCACGTAAAGAGGTTGAATTGTTTGTTTAACAGTCAAGTGACAAATTATTTAATTAGCACATATGCCCTTTGTCTCCACAGCTGTGATCATCGGCACTAATTGCAAAGCGGTCTTAATTTATCATCCGTATCCTGCTCCCTGATGCCAACGCAGCCACTACAAACGGCCGCGAGCCCGAGCCCTGTCTGGGATGAGGGCCATGCCGCTGCGTGGGGAAAGCCGCTCCTTTCGTCCTGGCCAGCGGACGAGCCGCCCTGCCTCCAGTCCCCGGGCAGCGGCATCACCCTCACCTCTGGTCAGAGCTCAGACCAGAAGGGGCGCAGAGGGCCCCCAGCTCTCCAGCCACCTGCAGGCACAGGCAACCCCTCCCCCTCCACGAGGGAGACCTCCTCCTTTCTCACTGGGCCTTTAAGCACGTGAGATTCAGGGTCCCACAGGCGGGGAGCTCCAGGAAGGGTGTCCCCTCGGGAGAGGTCCTGGAGGCCAGCTGGGCTCTGGCAGCTTATTAACAAACGCCAGGGGTCAAACGTTGCCACCCAGTGTCCCCGTGGACAGGGGCAGTGGCCACAGTGCCACTGCAGGGGGAAGACTCGGTGGGGTGGGGGCGGGGCAGAGGTGGGCACCTACTCGACTGGGGGGAAGGTGGCTTTATCCCCAATCTTCCATAACACTGCGTCTGCCTCTAGTGAAGGCAATTGGTTTAAAAACAGGGTCCCTCCCAAAAAGACGCAAAGCCCATTGGAGGAGGGAGGGGTTGTGGGGAGCAGGTGAGAACACCAAGGTCGGCATCACCTACGTGTCTCCTAGCTCACGCTGGAAGCCCAGCTGGGACGTGGGAGCCACGCGTTACCCAGCCAGGCTGATTAGCAGCTACCCATCTACTTTCTCATTATCCTCCTGACGTCCTGGGAGCAGGCCGGGGGGTTGCCCCCTGACAGGTGAGGGGGCGGGCGATGGTTAGCCTAGGGCACTCAGCTGGTTTGGGGTGGGGAGGTAGGGCTGCCAAGCAAAACCCAGGACACCAGTTAAACTCGAACTTCAGGTATCTGAACCCTGCGTCCCTTTTCAGTTTGTTCAACAGCATTCATTGTGCCCTGACACTCAGGTGTACCTGGGCGTCCTGTATCTCTGTTTGCCCAGTGTGGCCGTGCTGGGAGGCAGGTGGAGAAGGGGGTGCCAACACCTCTGTTTCTGAAACCCGTGTTTCGAGGGGGGACCCAGGGTGCAGACCGGACACCTGGCCGCCTGCCTGCAGCCCCAACAGAAACCCGTGTCTGGGGAGTCCTCCTGGGAGACCCCTGTGGCCACCAGGCAGTTGCCAACCCCAGATGCCCTGCCCAGGGCCCACTGAGGGGTCTCCTGGAAACGCCTCCCGTCTGGAGGCGGCCCCAGCACCTCCTCGGAGGAAAGGATTTATTAAACCGGGCAAACGCCAGCCCCAGGCTCAGTAAGTTAACCAGACAGCGGAGGGTGGGGGGGTTGCAGTGAAAAGTCCCCTGGTGGTGGCATCGGCACAAGGGGGCCAGGGGTGCCCCCTGTGGAGGGGCCAGGGGCCAGGCCCTAATTCTCAGGTGGCCGCCGGTTGGAACTCTCAGCTGTGCCTGTCACCCAGCCAGCAAATTAAAAACAGCAAATGTAGCGTTATTCTTTTTTCTCTTCTTCCCCCTCCCCCTCCTTTTCTTCTTTTCCCCTTTTTTTGTGTCAATGCAGAATACAAGGCCAGTGCCCAAAACAGGTCCCACTCGGTCCAACCTCACATGGCGACTCCTCTCTCACCGCCTGTGTGAGCGAAATCAGTGAACTCGCGCCGCGCCTGGGCGGCCAGCCCCTGGCGCTGCAGCCCTCGCTGGCTCCTGTGGGCGGCTTTTTGTCCCCGGACCCACAGCGTGTCAGCGCGGGACACCATTCAGCCGCGCCCGCATTGTGCGTCTCTTCACACAGGGTTCATCCGCTCGCAATGGGTGCATGTACCCAGAAAATGCAGCCTTTCAGGGCACATTCTCCATGTAACAGAAAAGATTAAGATGTAAGCCCGCTGAATGCGGCCGGAATTAGCCGGACAGTTGAATAAGGGAAAAATGAATCTGGAATGACGGTGGATGTGGTCTAATGATTGTGGGAGGGCCCTAAGAACTTGCCGGTAGGTTTCAGCCCTTTTAATCCCAGCCTGTGTGTGCGTTTGGGCAGCAATGCTCGCCCGCCCCTGCGGCTCGCTCGGAGGGCGCCGCAGAGGACAGACACACAGCCACACGGACGCACACAACGCCCCAGTGTCGTCGGCTTTCTGCCGTGGTCCCGAGGGGTCCACGGCCTCACATTCGGCTCTTAAAATAAAATGCAGGTGGGGGGCTTTCAGGCCGTGGACGAGGCCTTCTGTTTGCATTCATTCTATTTGATTTGCCTGGACTTAGTACAGGACCCAGGCCCCAGACAGACGTGATTTTGAACAGTCAACAAAAGCGAAAATGTGCTTAGCTGTGTTTTCCATCGGCACCCACGTTAGAAAAGGGGGGCCCGGAGTCATTTAAAGTGCGGACACCGTGCCTCTGGGGGCTGACCGGAGCCAGAAGTACCGGGGGATGCGGCTGGGTTTCCGACGGGCGTTTATTTGGGCCTGGTTTGTTTTACAGCTGTGTGTGCGAGCCGGCAGCAAGAAAACTGAGACTCAGTCTTCCTCACTTTCTACCACTGGCTCCAGAGAAAGGGTTTTTTTTCCAGCCAATTTTGATTGAAAAATCAGGATTTGCATCACAATGGAGATATTTCAAAAGTGTCAGCACAAAAGCCTGCGACTGCAAAGACCCAGGACACCAACTCATCCGCGGCGGCGTTTGGGAAGGGGCAGCTCTGAGCCTCGGGCGAGAGGGCGCTCTGCTGTCCGCGCTCTGCTGAACTCACAGGGCAGACTCTTCCAGAAGCTCCTGGGACCGTTTAACGTGGGAGCTGGAGTGGAGCAACACCTCGGCTTTTCAGGAAGCTGTTGACATAATTTAAGTCACAGACACTTTCAATGTGGGAAACGGGGAATTTTAGACCATTTGTCTAATTTGCATCAAAAATAAGCCTCTTAGAGTTTTTTTTTAAAATCAGAAAAAACTCCCTCCTGGAGTTGTTACATATTCTAGATATTTGGTACTCCTTCACATAACTGTAGTCCAAGAATTTAACAGATCCCTTTATGTGAGTAACAAGTGTGCACATTGCAAAGCCGTACCCTACCAATTAAAAGCAGTATCGATTTTTTGCCTCTTTCGATTTCAATAAACTCATTTTGATTTTTACCTTTGATGTGATCAATATTTTTGTAATTTATCAATCAGGTTAATGTTATTAACATAGAGATGTTAACATGTACAGGTTCCTTTTCCATAACTAAAAATGCAAGGTTTTTCCCATTTTTCCACCATTCCTACCACCTTCTCACCCAAGTGTGAGAACTATTTGCAAATCAAAAAACATTTTTTTGAAGCTAAAAAATTCTATTTTGCCCAGCCCAGGGCAGGACTCGGACGTGAGGAAGGACAGAGCATGTGGCATCAGTGAAGCTATTTCCCTCCTCGGGACAGTGTTTGCCCAGGTGGGGGTCTTTTGCGACCATGCTGGGAGGGAGGAGCTGTGCTGTGTCCGGAGTAAAACTGAACCTTCTGGAGCCTTCCTCCCTGCTTTGCTCTTTGTCAGTAAGTGACACTCATTCTTACCCGCCCAGCACAGCTGCGGCTCCTGCATCCCGGGCCGCCGTGTGCGCTCGGGCAGGTCCCGGTGGGCTGCTTCCTCTCCCGTCCCGCCCAAGGGGCTGAGCCAGGCAGGAAATCTTCACTTCAGCCCCCACAGCCCGGTATAATTTTCCTTTCTTCACAAGGACCGTTATGTTTCCATTTGAAACACTTTACATCTGCGTAATCAGCTCACATTCTCTTTTTTTTTAATCCCTGAAAATTTCATTGCAGTTTAGAATTTCAGTGAACAGACTGGCGGGGCAATAAAGTGGGGTGGGCAGAAAACTTAGATCATAATTTGCCTGATGGAACAAGCCGGCCATGCCTTCTGCTTTGTCCTGGTGTGTACTGGGGCGAAAGTGTCTTTTTGTGCTAACCACAGGGCTGGACCGTGGAAAATCAAAAAACAAACTGGCATTTGGAAGGGCAATAACTCTTCCCGCAGAGGGGCGGGCCTATGTTCGCCTATTGTTTCAGACTTACTTCTGGTCCCCTACCCCCTCCAAGGTGACGGGGGAGCAGGGGCACCTGCCTCCAGTTTGGCCGCCTTCGGAAAGCGCAGGAAAGGGGACCCGCTCGAGTTGCAAGTGTTAGTCCTCCCCCAAGAGATGAAAGGGAAGTTAAAGTTAGCTCCCCCTCCCTGCAAATTGCCAAGGGCGCACGGGTGGCCTCATCAGAGATCTTCAGAGCTCCCTAAGACTGGAGGGTCTGCTGGAAATCCCTAGGGGGCTTCATTCACTAAGTCAGGTTCACCCACCCTGGGGCTGTGTCCTGGGGGGAGAGCCCCCAGAAGGCCTTGCAAAGCACACATCAGAAAAATGGGTTTTGTTGTCTTCCCCACTAGAGATTCCTTGGGCATCTGCTTCAAATGCACTAAACCTGACCCTCCCCACCCGCAAAAGGCCCCCTTTCCCCACCTCGTGTCTTCACACCTCCAGCATTGCTGATTGTTGCTCTTTCTCCCCACCTGGCGTCACAGTCACTGCCGGTGATTTGTTCCGTCACTTCTCAGGCACCTTGCATGGGAGCCTGGTCCTGGTCCCCTGCACACCCTCCCCCCCGCCCCCCACCGTGTTAGACGTAGCTGCAGCCGGGGCCAGTCGGCGCCTCAGCCCGCTCTTCTCACACATGCCGTGGAATAAAACCAGAGGGGAATCGCCGTGCGTCCAAGGAGACTCGATGCGAAGGCATCAGCACAAACGTGCTGTTACTTGCTTTCTGCTTTGCCCTAGAAAATGAAATAATAAAGTAACACAGATGCCCCCACGCTGAGTGAAGAACATGGCTGCCCAGCTGGCGGAGGAGGGAGGGGGAGACGTCTGTCTGTGCTGCGGAGGGAGGTCCTCGGCCCTCCAGCGCACCCCCCGCTTTCCCGAGAGGGACTGCTACGGGGACCTGCCGATGGCCCTGCAGGAACGCACGCTCCTTGTGCTGGCTCCCACTCTTCCCGGTGTCCAGAGTCACTTCTGGTGGATTTTTTCTGCGTGCCGGGAAGGTTTTACTTGTAAAAGGCCCCAGCTGAACACAGGGCCTTTCGGCTGATCGGGAGGCTGCCCCAGGGTCTCCGTGCCGGCTGGTCACTGTTGACAGGAGACAGACCCTAGGCAAGCCCCACTGCAAAGTCTGTCCCTGGTGTTGTGCTTCCTAGCCAGAATCCTAAAAACGTGCAGCATCCTAGCCAGCAAGGGGCCCCTGTGTGGACCGCAGAGAGCCAGGGCTGCGGAGCAGGTGTTGCATTTTAGAGGATAAAGAAAGCGGCAAGGTCATAAGCTCGAAGGACGTTGCCTGAGGCGTGTGCTTATAGTTGTCACGGGTTAGTTGTCCCCGCGTTCAGTCTTTCTGTCACTGCTGTACTGGTGCCTGATTAATCCTGCTGGTGGCCAGGGGGAAGCCAGGGTTTCATCTGGTCGAGGAACAAAACTTCTCTCTCGGACAGAAGGTGGCCTGTCCAGGTCAGGGCACGGGTCATCGGAAGGGCAGCCTTAGGAAGCCTGCATTTTCTCAGCGACCACTTGTTACAATCAGTTATAAAAAACAAAAAACTAACATCGGTGCCTTGACACTCTGGGGCCCCTTGGCCTGGACAGCGCAATTGTCCTGGAACAATGTCAGCATCTTCGTTTGAAAGCGGAGGCTCAACCGTATTTCAAGCAGCAAAATCCCTCAGAGTCATATGGGGGTTTCCTTCCCTACAGCGTCAGAAACTCTGTTTTCCCGCTCAGCTCTAAATCCAAAGACGTTGAACAAAAATGCAGAGCTGAAAATGGAGCAAGACTGCGGACCCAGTGCCAGCCAGCGCCCCCGCGGGGCTGACAAGTCCCTTGCAGAATTGAATCGGGGAGCAGGCCCCTCAGGGTGGGGACAGAGTGCCCTCGGGCTCGGGCAGAGAAGCCCAGAAA
>PVJI01028994.1:0-15815 GCA_004026765.1 Micronycteris hirsuta
CCTTGCCGTTCCCACCATTTTCTACCTGTGGCCTTAACCAAATAGAGATAGTCATTCCAGTAAGGCACCCGTAGGGATTTTAGACCTACCCAGTTGGGATAGTACTGCATCTAATTTGCAGATACACATTCTAAAGGGGATCGGTAAAACGAAAGTAGGTACAGATGGAAACAATAAAAATGATTAAAAGGGGGGGGAATAGGACCTCTGAGGAAGGATAAAGGAGTCAAGATGATTTGCTCTTCAGAAAAGAGAACCAAAAACCGAGGGGCAGTTTTACCATGTTCTTCAAGAATGTGAAGAATCATCATAAGAACGAATGTTTCTAGTTGTTCCTGCTTTTTTTGGAGAGACCAGGGATCAGTGGGTTTCAGGTGTTATTGGGGTGGGTGTAAAGATCCGAGGGTGGCACCTGGGAGGGAACCACCTGGAAGGGGACGCCAAGAAACCCTCAGCAAGGAAGCGTTTGACGGATGTGAGCGCTCAGGTGCTTCCCCCTTTCCTGGGTATGCACCTCGCCGTATGTTGGTGATTCTGAGTAGTTCCATTCCGCCTTTTTCTTCAGGACACTATTTATTTTTCCAGACTAAGGTACATTCTTGATAATTCGAGCCTCTGGTTAATGTAGCAATACTGCAGACACTCAAGGTTTTTTTTTAGACTTTATTTATTTTTAGACAGAAGGGAAGGGAGGGAGAGAAACATCAATGTGTGTTGCCTCTCACGTGGCCCCCACTGGGGACCTGGACTGCAGCCCAGACATGTGCCCTGACTGGGAATCGAACCGGCGACCCTTTGGTTCGCAGCCCGCACTCAATCCACTGAGCTACACCAGCCAGGTCTCAAGATTCTTATGGTGTATTTTTCTCACAATGCATACTGAGCTCACCCTCCCAAACAGACTGAGTCTCCAATCTTGACTTACTTTCCTGGGATGGTTGGGCACTTTCAAATGTCAGGATCTCAAGGAGCAAAGACTTCTGCCTAATGTTACCCTCCTTCCCCTCCACCTCTCTTCTGCTTTATCGAGTCTCAGGGGCAAAGGCAGCAGCAGCTTGGATGGAAAGCTCACTAATGCAACTGCTTGGAAATTCTTATGCTAGGAAAAAAACATGTCAACGAGGTGATTTTCCTATATGGTATAATTTTTTTTCAATGTATTTTAAGAAAATTCTTCTCTTGGAATCACTTCTTGTTTCCCTTATTTTTAATCCCCGTTCTCTGAAGTCCCTAATCTGATTCACAGTTCCCCTTGCCGCAACGAAAACAATGTTTCTGACACGCGATGGTGACGTCTCCTTATTATTGGGTCAAAAACTGTTCTGTTATGCACTGCAGTTCCCTAAGTTCTTTAACGCAATAAGAACCTCACTCTTTTGGAGAGGCTTCATTTTGTAATTGTTTCCCATACAGATTCTGGAGTCGGATTCCGTGGGCTCAAATCCTGGCTGGCGCCGTGATTCGGTGATCTGGGACAATTTTCCAATTCAGCTCACAGTAGAATTCATTTCATCTCCATCTTGGCTTCAGGATGCTAATCCCCCCCACCATTGCAAGTTTCTGTCACCTTTCTGAGCCCTGTCCTCTGTTCCTAGCACATTTATTCCAACATAAAATCTGCGTTCAGTGTCCAGTCCAAAAAACAAACACAAAACCACATTTGAAAGTGTAATAAGTGATTCAAGGTCAGGATGCCCATCCCATGCGGTACAGTGTTTCAGGTTTCCTCCCTCACGCCACTATTAACCATCTCGTCAGCCCTGTGCCATCCAAAAATCCAAAGTCTTCTCCAATACGATACACACATTCCATGAAGCAGTTAGCCACACGTTATCCTCACCACGGTTCTCTCGCTGCAAGAATTTCAGGGCCCAACGTTGTTGTAATTACACCGTCCTCCCTCCTTACACAAGCTTTGGGTCCTGACTCAGCCACTCGGTGTCCCTACAGCTTTGGTCATATCAGCTCTTTCCTCCAGAGCTGATGGTCTCTTGACCTAGAAAGCGAGAATGGGCACACGCAGGTGTGAAATGAGTCAGGGCAGGTAAAACGCTCGGCGGAGTATCTGGCTGTGGCACGTCCATGGCAAGTTGTAGCCATCCCATCCTGAGTTCACGGGGTCAGCCCAGTCGGAAGAATTGTATCTGCCACAAAGCCCCCGTGGGGATTGATAATATCGGAACCCTTTGGGGGATTTGCCCCTTTTTCCTCCTTGCATCTCTGTGCTCCCATATACTTAATTCAAGGACTCTTGTAGGCGTGGTGGCCTTCGTCACGCTCCAAGCGGCTATGCCAAGGAGAACTGGGAACACTTTGGTTCGGCAGAGTCCCTGGTCAGCCCTTGGAAAAAGGGGCCTTGGTGTCTCTGCTGCTGAGTTCTCTCGCAGACAGAACACCCCAGATTCTGGAGGAAAGATCAGCTAGGCAACCCAAACAGACCCCAACCACCTCACAAGACAAAGTACAACGCAAGCCTGCTTCCTGTCTTCTGAAGTTAATTAATAACTGAGTCACTGGTGTAACTAATCTAACCTGCCAAAGTACGGGGTGTCTATCCCTTAATTAGCATCTTCACTGTCTTTGAGATGATTGCAAGTTATCAGAGCGATCTTAATCAGAAACAGCGAGCAGCGAGGCAGGTTTTCTGTCGCACTACCTTCCGATATTCGGGGTTTAAATATTCAGAAGACAGAGACGTCTGTCTAGGTGGGTTTTGATGGTGTTAGGAGGGACCTACAAGGCTTGTTGCTGGAACTTTTTTTGGAAAAAAAAAGGGGGGAAGTTTTCTTGCTGTAAGTTTCTTTTAAATATGCTTGATTTGGCTGTGACCGAGGAAAGCAAAAATGCACCAGCGAGTGAAGAATAAAGTGAGAAAGTCACACGGCTCTTCCTTTTGATCCTGGCAAATCCTGAAAGCACAGCTTTGCAGAGACCTGGCATCCTCAAAGAGAACATAGTGTGACCTAAGTGGACACCGTGCCGTGAGGGGACTCACCGCACAGGTTTTGTTGGGCTGTCCTCCGAATTTTTAAGTATCTTGTGAGGCACTGGTCATTTTTCTGTGCTGCTTGGCAGGTCTATGTGCAATTTGGGAATCTCACTTGTAATGCATCCTAATGGTCAGATTGAATAATTTTGCCAGTTTACTGGGTGGTAAATGATATAATGTTTAATTTGAATGTCGCGACTTCCTAAGGAAATTGGACAACTTTTGAAGTGTTTATTTGGCCAACCTGATTTCCTCTTCAATTAAGTACCTGTTAATTTTATTTGTAGGTTTCTGGGAAGTTTGTCTTTTTGTTCTATTTTGTTCTACATATATTCTAAAAAAGAATCCTGGGCATTACATATGAACAAACAAATTGTCTCGGTCAAGTTCTCATCTTTAACATAGCCTATCAGACTTTATCCGCTAATACTATTTAAGTAGAATTCAGTCTGAAGTAGAATTTAGGTCTGGACATTTTAACACATTTATCTGCTTTGCACTTTTCATTTTATAGAAGAGGAAGCGGCGGGTGATAAAATATGTATTTAAGATTACCCTGCTGGTTAGTTGTATGAAGAATTTTAGAAATTGGGCCTCTTGGTTTCTGGGTTAGTGATTTGGAATCATACCCACATATTCTCCATGCGGTTCTGGTTAACGTGTTCTTAGAGGAAAAATATATATATATATTTAATATATACACACACATACGCATGCATGTACCCAGACCCACTGTTCATTCATTGTATTTTGAATTATTCATCTAGTAATTTTTTCCAACAAAGGTTACACTTAGGTGTAAAGTACGTTCTGGAGAGTTCTCCTTGTCTCCACTGTCTCTCCCCTCGGCTAGGCCTCACGTGATAGCCATGAACTGCGGGTAAAGAATAGACGTGGCTTTTCGGTTCCCGAGGACCGTCCCTCTGCCTTATTTATGTCTGACCTGGCACAGCACCGCTGACCCTGGAGAGTTTAATTGAGGCTGGAATTCTATGGCGCAGCTTGAGGCCACCTGAATTTAGAGGGTGTGACGCGCGCACACAAAGGCACACGCACAGGTCGACAATGTGCCTAATGAACTGAGAGAGTGTGTGTGCGTGTGTGTGTCTAGCTGGGATGAAATGACAGCAGCGAGAGAATCTATTATCATTTTTTACTGAGCAGAATTCTTATAAAACAAGAAAATAGACCGAGCCCCCCCATAATGACAATATAAAATGTATTCATTCAACAAATGCAAAATTACTTAAATATGGAAGCTACTATGGTAAAAGAAAAACAACCATCAGTTGCAACTAATTCAAGGCATAACTATTCTGTGAAATACTTTTTAAATATTTTATAACAGGCCATGTGCTTGAGAAATGCCGACCTTTCCACTCTGTTGTTAAGATAATTTAGGAACATAAAAGCCAATAAAATATTTGCTGATTTGTTTCAGATAACCATTTAAAATTTTTAAAGCATCCGAAATGGTTAATAATAAAAGGAAAATATTTTATTTAAGAAGATTATGACCAAGATTTTGGGTATGATTTGTACAGGAAACCAAAACCATTGCTATTGAGAAGAAAAAAGATAAATTAATTTTTTCTTTAATTATCTAGATTTCAAATCAATTGTACCCCTGAGCATATATTCCTCAGTTGTTACTTTACTGCATGGCAGATTTTGAACTGTTTTAGTATGGGTATCATTGTAGGTGAAGTAAATCTAAAATTAAAACATACAACATTCATCCATGGCACTTTATATAATTAAACAAATAATTATACCATTATTTTCAGAAGTACTATGGCATATCCGGGGTAACTAGTTAACAGCATGCTAAAGCCAAAATTATGTGAAAGAAGTATTTCTATTTTGAAGAAGTACAAAACTAATTTTTTCTGTCATCAGCAGTCAAAACTAGCCCCAAAAGTACTCTTTGAGCAACCACAGAACAAGAGTAAGTAGATCAATACATATTTTTACTCATGTAAGTGCGTATGCATGTTTATTCATCCATACATATGTAGGCAGGTATGTTTCCCTCTAGAGAACATGCTTTTCAATAATCGAAAATCTCTGAAAAATTTCTCGCTCTCATTTACTTACTTTTCTGGTACAAAGAATTTCCTAGATGGGAGCCCCGGGCAGAGTTTATGGGACAGACAGGAGGAACTCAGCTTGCCCACAGGGCATTCCAGGTCCGCACACATAGAAGCTGGACAGGTAACTGCACACATGTAAACTCACCCACAAACGAAACTCAGGTGTCACCAAGCCATAGCCTCTCGCCCACCTCATGAATATTCAGAACATTTGATGACATTATTTTAAAATTAGTCCTCAGCGTTAGAGATCTTTGAAAAATGATTTCTCATGTAATAGGAGAAATGAAACTATCAAACGCAGGAAACCTTATTACCATTCAAGATCAATGGTGAAAAAATAAGTAAGCGAGGACTGAGGACTTAGTTCCTATCCTGCCATGAGTCTCTGGTTTTATAGGTTTTGTTTGGCTAGGAGGCCCAAATTAGATTGTTGAAATAATTGTGTTCTTATCAAAAAATCTGCATTACAAATAAAGATAATAAGTGAGATTATTGACCCTTGCATAACACTATGCGCCAGACACCATGCTAAACACCTCACACATAGCAATTCATTTAATTGTAGTTACTCATTAATCAACTCCTCTCGAATGGGGTGAGAAGGAATTTTATTTGACTATTCAGAGGTAATGTGAACGCAGATTTTTCACATAAATCGTAGGAAACATGGAGAACAAGGTGTCAGCCTTAATCCAACCTCACATTAATTTCTTATTCTGGGTCATAACACAGAAGCCACAAAGATTTATGAGAATTCTGTTCAAGAATGAATGGAAATGTTCCTTTGATACCAAATCTGAAATAGTTCTCACTAAGAGACCATGATAGCTGAAAAAGTGCCTCCTTCCCCACCAAAAAAAAGAAAGAAAAAAAAAAGAGGGATCGGAGTTAGATTTTCTGGCTGTAACGATTCCCTAACAATCTTAATAATTAACTTGGATAGATTTGCCACACCAGCCTGGATTCCTCAATACCTCCTGAATACCAACGGCATCCTAGGTGCAGCAGCCTAGCACCGATCGTCTAAACTAGCAGGAGATTCAAAACTTGAACTATTTCTACAAATAGGTATTGGATTATGGCTCTGTAAATGTTGCGATTCCCCGTGACACCGATCGCTGACGGCGTTTGGTTTGGCTTGTTGACAGTTATACTCATTCATTATTTAATACAGAGCTATTAGTAAAATGTGACCTATTTGTGGCACTGAAGTCACTGTGCCTGGGAAGGGTTCTTTCCATGTTCAATAGAAATTGCTACTGAAAGGTGGTGATATGGATATCCCCCCCCTGAGGCAGCAGGGGCCCCAGCATAAAGAAGTAAATATGGCTTGATCTATTCTTCCTCAGTCTGTTGAGATACATAGACATTATGCTCTGAGATTATCTGTAAGTAAATGCTTTAAAGCAATAGTTCTCCACCTCTTTGGTGCCAGGAACCAGTCTCACGGAAAACAACTTTCCCACAGACCGGGGCAGGGGGCGGGCTTGGTTTGGAAATTATTCAAGCTCATTACATTCAAACTCACCTCTTGTTGTGCGGTCCGGCTTCTAAGAGGCTTAGACCAGTACCAGTCCGTGGCCCGGGGGTGGGGGACCCTTGCTTTAAAAAATAAATTCAACCAGATAAAAGGTGTATATACATATATACGCATATCACACAAGAACAAAAGATATAGCCCAATAAAATGGCTTGACTACCTGCCACCACGGAGGGCAATCTTTTTCTCCCGTGGCCCCTCCCGAGACAGACATAAACAGAGCATGCGGGACGCTAAGGCTGACAGATGTGCCCTATTATGCAGGGAGACGTTTCATGACTTAGGGCTATTGGCCTCCGGAGATGGAGCAGACACCATGGACCACTTCACCTGAGACCACAGATCACACTCAAGCCGCAGGCCCCATAGGGGCCGTCATCCAAGGGAACCACTAGAACCCCCTGTTTGTCGAGATCTTGATCTCTTTCCCTCCTCCAAGGTCAGCAGGGCCAAGGGCACTGAGCTGGTCTACTTGGATCTACGCAAATTCACTCTTAGGCGATTTCACTTTATTCAGAACTATCTGCTTTAGGGCGATTTGAATTCCACAGTGGAACGTGAAATATTAGTAAGGATCCATGAACTCCGGGAACCCTTGGATCCTTAGAGAATCACATGCATTTAAAAGAATAATAATAAGATGATGTATTTTTTTAAAAAAACACTATGAATTTTTGCTAAAGAGCATCATAAGCCAAGGTCCCACCACGACTTTTTAGCCTGACTCTTGGTTCCTGGTGATTTCTGCTGAGTCACTCTGGTTTTGCCCCTAGGCTTCCATGAAGGATTATGGGATTACTTGCTTAAGTGTATAAATAAGGCCCTTTATTCAAATGGCAGACTTTACTGAAAGACTCCCAGACATCAATCCGGAGCTGCGGCACCTTGAACAGGACTGCGGCCAAGTTTCTTCTGTCCAACACGGTTGAACTTTCTGTACATTTATGTTGAGTAATAAAGTAAAAGAAGTACTGGGACTGGACAGAAATATTTGTGGATTTCTTATTTATTACATTTCTAATAGAAACCCAGGAAAAGCCTTATCTGCTGTCATTGGGCTTACATTCCACAGCACTGGATGTATTCGCCCACGTTCCCTTACCTCTGATGTCCTTGCAGGCTGCTCTGCCAGCCTTGTAGTAGTTGATATACTTATCTGTGGTTTTATAATAAAATTTTAGCTTCTACTGAGGGAAAGGAGAAAAAAAAAAGACAAGATAGAAAAGGCAGAGCTGTTCTTTAGATACGGAATATACCAGCTGCCTGCCTTCATTGTATGACTTCCGAATGGTTGCCTGTTC
This sequence comes from Micronycteris hirsuta, assembly GCA_004026765.1. Taxonomy (NCBI): domain Eukaryota; kingdom Metazoa; phylum Chordata; class Mammalia; order Chiroptera; family Phyllostomidae; genus Micronycteris; species Micronycteris hirsuta. The sequence continues at coordinate 7,927 of PVJI01028994.1, forward strand.
TTTGTATATCAGGGTAGGTTGGGGAGTTAGTTCTGTCAATGGACTGGAGAGGCATACACTGTGCCTAGGGTCCGAGCCTTGGATTTCTTTATAGACAAAACGGACCCAAAGAACAAGGCGTTAAAAGGGAGGAAATAAAGCCCATGTGGACGAAAACACACGTAAGCAAATGACAAACCAGAAATGAAGAGGCCAGAGGTTATGCACTTTTAGGGTTTCCTTCCTGTTCTCTCATTCCATGCCAAAGCAAGCCGTCATCTGTGTTTCAGAACCGAGGAGGAACTGGGTAGTTTTTTGGGCATGCCTTCCTTAGGCGATAGTAAGTCCTTGGCTTATTTTAATCCCAATTCCGAAAGCAAGGAACATTCAAAACCAAGTTACAGCACCATGTGAAAAAGTGAGCCATCCAAAGGCATGACGGGGTGTGGATTCTAAAATCTCAGTCTCGTGCAGGCAGATGGGGTGCAAGCTTGCAAAAAAGTAAGTAAATGTGCTACTCAAGGTCGTGGTGGATGATGGCATTCTTTTTCCAAGGGTTTGGGAAGGCCAGTGTTTCCATGCTGGTTCCTTGTCTAGTAAGGCAGCTGCTAAGCACCTACTATGTGCTGGGCCCTGTCCTGGGGCACTGACTCTTAAATCAATAAAATATGATCCAATCAAATCTCCTTGAGGAAACCAATTCGGCTTTCCCAGAAGCAACATGGGAATTCGTGATTGTACTGAATTATGAGAAATCAAAAGACCCATATGTAGGTCCCTTCTGGAACATTCCTTCTGTGTCCACTTGGCCAAATTTGACACACACACCTTGTTCACTCTTAGTCAGGAACCATTCAGTGCCTCCCCAAAGCTGGGCTCTGGGAAGCTGACAAGCTGCCACTTTTCCCTGGTGGTAAATTCACCAGAACGTCTCTGGGAATGTTCGGGAGGAAGATGAAAAGTCTCCTCTGCCTCCCTTGTCATTGCCGACAGCTGTTTGCCTCTGGGACACAGAGCAATCAACCTGTGCGGTCCTGAAGGCGGGACTCCCCTGAAACACCGGCCATGTTTGAAAGGAACACACCGAGTGGATTATTGCCACGGCGTTCGGCTGTGACAGAAAGTGACAACTTTACCTTTGCATTTCCCATTCAGCCTTCGAGCCTGAGAAACTTCTCCTTGTGGCTTCTTACGAGTCCTGGCAGCTGGGAAAAAAATCAGGTCGCTTTACATTTGCAGCACCAATCCACGTGAAGGTGCTCCCGTCTGCACAGAGATGCTAGAGGCCGTTTGCCGTTATGGTCTCCGTTGACCTGCAAAGGCTGCCCATCCACACCTCTGTGCGCTACTTGCGTGTCAGCAAATGAGCTGTTTTCCATCCCCGCTCCCCGTTTTGGGCTGTTTTGCCAGTTCCAAGCTGGGACTGTCAACATCACTGTAACTTGTGATCTTGCACAGCCATCGGTTTAAAACAATTTCCATGCACATTTATTCAGGCCGAGACACAAGCAAGGGGTCCCAAGGTGGCAGGTTCTTGCATTACTCTGATCCAGTTACCACTGAGTTAAAATGCTTTCATTACAGTTGCAAACCCCGGGGAGTCAGGGGGCATGACAAGCGAGGGTCTGCTTATTCTGTTCCAAACCGAGGTTGACTCCGAGAAACAGCAGCGAGAGAGAGGAAGGACATTTTTACACACTTCCCTTATTCTGTCTTTCTTGGTTCATATTTTTAATTCCCCTGAATTTAAGGGCGTTAAGGTCTTTGGGCCCACCTTGGAGATTTGGAAAGTGATGATACAAGCGATAATGATAAATAAATTCCTTATTTATGCAAAGACCTTTGCAAACCTTATGGGTTTGGGGCACGCCTTCCCCTGCCCCTCACCCCATCCCCGCCTCCACTAAGATATTTTGAAATTGTCTAAACCTGTTCACCTAAGCATTGGCGAATTATTAAAAATTAACCACTTCCTTAACTCTTTTCTTAATCATGGCCGATGAACACACTAAATCAAATATTTAAGGTACAATTTGATATCAAGCGACTTATTTATTCAATTAATATTTATGGCACAGCTACTTAACTGCAGCTACTGTGCTAAGCATGGTGTCTCACAGGGGGAAACGTGCCTGCCGTACCAATGTTTTCTGAGTTTACAGTCTTAGTGGGAACCCTGGACAAGTAAGCACATAATTTCAAGATTTCAAGACGTGTGCTGTAACAGGGGAAGGCAGGAAGGGAAGTCTCAGAGTCCCTTGTGGAGACCCGTTTCCTAGAGAAGGCATGGTCCCCTCCCCCGGGAATGCTATTAGTTCAGCAAAAGTTTCTATATGGGAGTAAAAGCCCTGGACGACAGTGATACGGTTTTCTGACCCAAAAATCAATGCATGTGCTCTAGGGAAACACAGACATGGGGAAAATCTTTGAAATCTGGACGACCCCACAAAGTTCAATATTTACAATTAAATGTATCCCATCATAATAATTATTACACAGCTACTGTAAAAATGCCTTCCTGCGAACCACCTAACTCACCTTCATGCAGCTCCACGCCCCTGGAGAGACAGGCCAGGTTTTCGCGAAGAGAAACCCGGAGATACGTTTAGCCAAGTCCTGAATTGGAAGCGCGTCTCTGAACTCAAATCAAAACCTGCAAGTTTGTCTCCCTGCCACCATTAATGGATGTTTAACACCCTGCTAAGCCGGTCTACCACTCAGCTGTTTTCTTAAAGCTGGTTGAATAACTGGTATTCTTCCTGCCCACAAAATCTTTGTTAATGTGAGTATTGCAAAATCATCCTGAGTAAACAGCCTGTGTCCTCTGCACTGAAGGGAAGTTATGTATGGATTAGCGCATAATAGCGCAGGCCGGGGAGCAAAGTGAGTCACCAAAGTAGCTGGTTCAAAGGCATAACTAACTAAATCATTATCTTGATGCCTGACTTAGAAAGCTTTAGCTCTCAAAGGCATAATGTCTACAATATAAAGACCGTGGTGTAAAGCCCCATTGTGCGCGGCCGGTTGGGAGTTTCTGCTGCAAAACTATGGGCCGTGCCTCCACTTACCAAAACACAGGATTTCACGGAGACAAATGGAAGGGAATTCTTAGGGCACGCAGCCAAATTTCTTGCTCCCTCGTGGTGAAGATCAGAAACCATTGCCACGCAAGAGATTGGGTGGGGAGGAGCAAATTGCTTGGCTTGTCAAATGCGGATCGATCTGGAAGAGCCTCTCGGATGGCACCCATTCTGAGCTCCGGTCATCACGGAGGGCACAGCGAGGATCACATGTGGCCAAGAGCTTTGATGGATGGCTGCATCCATGCCGGTCGGCTCGGAGAGGCTGCCGGTGGCACTGTTTTAGATGAATTCTGACTCAGCAGGAGAAAGTATGGGGACCCGTTCGTCACATCTGGCAGGGGGGCTGTAAAGGAAGTGAAGGCTCAATATCGGAGCCTCCGCAACAGTGAGCCAGTGGGAAGGAGAGGCGGTCACGGGGGCGCCCGATAAAATGGTAAAACAGAAATGTGCAGGAAGTCCTGGGGGGGCACAGCAGAAGTGCGGGGGGGGGCAGGGGAGGGCTTGAAGGGGGGACTGCATTCCATCTGAGTCTTGAAGGGTGATCAGCTGTTAAGGACGGCATCTTCTTCACATCCCCCGTCAAAGAAATTCACATGTGGACACCCCAAGCCCCACTGTGATGGTCCTGGAGATGGGGCCTGTGGGCGGCCATTAGGTTTAGGTGAGGTCCAGAGGGTGGAGTGTCCATGGTGAGGCTGCGGTTTTCTAAAAGGAGGCCTGAGGCCTAGCTTCCTCTCTTCTACCAGGTGAGGCCTCAGCAAGAAAACAGTCGTCTGCGATTGGGGGGCGCTCCCCCCAGAAACAGGACACACCAGCGCCTCGCTCACCTGTCTCATGTGGGTCCGATTATTAGAGAAACTGAAAGAACCTAGGAGGGTAGAGGAAAACGTGTTCCTCCCCCACAAAACAATACAGTTTATATCCTTAGACGTGGCGGGGAGAAGAGGTCTTAAAAGTTCTCATCACGAGCGGGAAAAGAAACCGTGTAAATAGGTGAGGTGGTGAATGTCTACCGAGCTTATGGTGCTGATCACTGCCAAATATGTATGTTTCATATGTAATCGCTGTGTGGTACATCTTAAACCTATACAATGGTTGTATGTCAATTATATTTCAGTGTACCCAGTGGGATGGGGGGGCGGAGTCTGAGAAGAACCAGGAAGGGGTAACGTGCTCAGCATCATTGCAAGAGAACTTCAGTAAGGAGAGGAAAAGATATTGTCATGGTCACACACACACACATGCACACACACGCACACACACGTCCTCTCTCAAGGAAACTCTGTGAAGACCCATGGTTTTAACAGGGGAGGGGGTGGGTGGGCGGGAAATGGGTCAATAAGAAATGATCCGCCCCATTGTTGTATTTAGTGGTGCAGAATGTTTTCCGATTAATTGTCTGCGGTTCAGTAAATGCTTTATTTTGGGTACACCTAAGAGTTTGTTTAGGAGATCAGCTAGAATTTGGGAAAAAAAGAAAGACTTGAAATGAAACAGCAAGACTTCCTAACTCTGCCCAGATTTCTGTCTTTCCTTCTTCCTTTCCAATCTGTTTTGACATCAAGGCTACCTTGTTTTGTCAACTGCACCGGAGACAGATAAGGACGGCAGGTATGCAGCCCAGTAATCATTAAGTCTCAAGCCGTCTTGACGTCTGCCAATAGCGAGAACGCTTCATTTTTAAGTCTGAATTATCTGCCAGTTCACTTTTCTTGCTATTGAAGTTCAGTGACACAGCCGAAAAACACCACCATTACCAACAAGAAGACGGCACTGTAGGCAATAGAAAAGGCACTTTTAGAAAGCCCGATTACGTTTCTATTTACTTTTAAATGCCTTTTGCAAAATAACTGATTAGGCTCAGTCGATGAAGTTTTGATTTAAAACTGTTTTCTTGTGAACTCTGAAAAATTTTAAATCTCATAGTCAAAAGGGGTGATAATAAATTTTGAGTGGGACTCTAAATTTCGATAATTCAGCTTGGTTCAGCAATTCTTTATTTAGTAAATCTATGTACCTGCAATGACCTCACAATTCTGGGAAAGCGCTCTAAAATGTGGGAAAAAAGTTAATAAGTCTAAGATGGTATTTTAGAAGGACTGCTACTTGCTGGGGGGAGACAACTGTACTTGAACAACTATAAAAAATGTGGAAAAAAGTAAAAAAGATAAATAAAAATAAAAAGGATTGCTACTGATAATTTTACAGAGGTACTATAAGGTTCATAGAAAATATGTACTTATTTTCCAGCTTAAAGAATGTTCAAGTTAATTAATAGGTACAGGATACATTAGACAGTTATTTCTAAAAGTAAATTACTTTTTTCAAATCTTTTTGGAGTTCTCACTAATATTTCTCAATTTGGCAATTTCACTTTTGAAAGAAATCATTTTGAAGTGTTCTTTTGGGGCAAAATTTAAAACCACACATAGCCCTTAAAAGTTGGACAAGGTGGCCCTGGCTGGTGTAGCTCAGTGGATTGAGTGCAGGCTGGGAACCAGGCGGTCCTGGTTCGATTCCCAGTCAGGGCACATGCCTGGGTTGCAGGCCAGGTCCCCATGAGGGCCATGTGAGAGGCAACCATACATTGCTGTTTCTCTCCCTCTCTTTCTCCCTCCCTTCCCCTCTCTGAAAATAAATAAATAAAATCTTAAAAAAAAAAAGAAAGTTTAAAAAAAAAAAAGTTGGACAAGGTGGACTTCAACCCAGTTGCCTATGAAAAGAAATTCAAATTTAGATTTTTAAATGGAGTTAAGAGAAAGGTAGACAGCAGGAATAGCCTGACACCTAGGCAAAGATTTCTTTGATCCAGCGAGGATCTGAGAAACAGGAAGTAAAAAACTCGTGTGCAGAAAACAAAGTACTAAATGCAGAATCACAGCTCCTTGCTTAGATAAGCAACACCAGCGAAGTTACTCCACTTGCCTGGACTTGAATACTCTTCTCTGCAAAATGCACCAACAAATATCTCGTGTTTTAATGAGGTATAGCTGAACTAAATGTGCAAAGCCCTTAAAAAAGTGCTGGCACCTATAACATCAATAATTATTACCTGTGAATATTATTAACCAGAGAGAAAACTCCTCAGACTTTTGCTATAAGTGCCCTACAGCAAGGAGTGCTACATCAGAACATTACCTTTCAGAGTCACGATTTAGAAATTTAAAGTAAGAATTGAGTCTAAAAATTACTAGAGCTGACAAACCACACAATGTACTGTCTGAACGTACTACAATTAGTTAGCATTATGCCATACATTCAACATTTCAGAGGTAAAGGGACTTTTCATTTTAGATAAACATTTTATTGTAAAAACTCTCAATGATAATGTGTCCCCAACTGGTGTTGAATAAAAAAGTGTCAGAATATGCTTCTGGATGAAAGAGTTTGTAGCTGGGTAACCCTTTGGATGGGAACAATTGAAAAATCTGAAAAATTATGTATATACACATAGACACACAGAGATATACATATAAAGATATATAGCTATTTATGTTATATATTTATGTATGATGACATACATATTTATATCTATATGTCCGTGTGTGTGTGTGTATTTCAGATTTTTGAGTTCTTTTCATTGAGATGACTAACCTAAGGAAAGTTATATCCAGATATCCCTTATATCCAGAAGCATACTCTGGAACTTTTTAACCAATACCACTCATACATGTATTTTTTTTAGATGATTTTTTGAGACTTTGTTATTTTATTTAATATCTTTGTGGAGTTGCTAGGTCAATTTGTGTACATGTTTTCTTTGTTTGGATTGATATTGCCAAACTGCCCACCAAAATACTACCCTATCTCTGATGTCTAATAAAAATGCATAAAAGTACACTTTCAATTTTTCACACATATGAATTGATAGACAACCAAAAGCCATCTACAATTCGACATTCTCTTTTGGTATTAAAGATTTTAAAATTAAAATATGTTATGGTCTTACCCATGCTAAAGATCGAATTCCATTTTTATTTGATATCCTTACACTTTTCTTGGCATTCACTGATGTTTAATATTATGTTTAATGTGACTTTCCATTTAAAAAGGGAAGATGGTGCTTGAATGGTAGCAAACATGTCCAAAGAGAAAATCTCTTAAAATAATAGGAATCCATGATTATATTCCTCCCTGCGGGGAGGCCCAAACAAAATCGGGCATCTGAGCACTAATGTCGAAATCAGAAGTATCACTTTCCCGTGGCTTACCCAAACCTAACCATAATCAAAATTAATTTTTGTAACGGTTTTCACCACAGGTTCTTGTCTTATCAAACAGAATAATGATCATTATTACCAAATATTTTGAAGGTACTTGACTGTATTTTGGACCAAAACAAAATATTTGCTAAACCAGAAAGCATTTAGCAGTTGGTCCTCTTCTGAAAGGCAGATTTTAACTTATTTGTGGGAAAAAATATACTTGGCACATAAACATATCACTAATGCATTTTTTCAGCAAAATGAAGCATTTTCTTTCAAAGCAAGAAAAGCCTATGAATGAAATAATGGCTGAGCTAAAATGAGAGAATACTATTTATTTCATTTCAGCAGCATGTGGCTAGGGTGTGAGGTAAGAGGCATTTTCATTCTTCACGGGGGGTTGTGGCTATAAGGTGGGAGAAGCTCACTGCATGCACTTGGCAACTCACCCAATGCATTAAATGTGGGGTGCTGGTAAAAATACTGTGGGGGGGGGGTTATTCAGTAGAATGTTCTCTGGAGTTATCAAAGAGAATATTTATACACATAGAAGAGTCCTTAATATTTATTAATAAAAAAGGAGTTTTGTAAGTCCATACTTGACATATTTTGCTCTTTTTTT
>PVJI01028995.1:0-15813 GCA_004026765.1 Micronycteris hirsuta
CCTAGGTTGTGGGTTTGATCCCCAGTTGGGGTGTGTGGGGGGGCATATGTTTCTCTTTCTCTCTCCCCTTCCTCTCCTCTTAAAAATCAATTTAAAAAACATATCCTTGGGCCCTGGCTGGTGTGGCTCAGTGGATTGAGGGCTGGCCTGAGAACCAAAAGATCACCTGTTCAATTCCCAGTCAGGGCACATGCCTGGGTTGCAGGCCAGGTCCCCAGTTGGGGGTGTGTGGGAGGCAACCACACATCGATGTTTCTTTTCCTCTCTTTTCCCCTTTCTTCCTCTCTTTAGAAATAAATAAATAAAGTAAAACCTATCTATCTATCTTTAGGTGAGGATTAAAAATAAAAAATAAAAGAATTCCCATTTGGTTCTTCTTATATAATTCGAATCTCCTTATTGATATTCTCTACTTGATGTGAAACTGCCGTTACATTTTTCTTTACTTCTTTAACCATGGCTTCCTTCAGTTTTTGAAACATATCGGTAATGGCCATTTTAGACTTTTTCTGTTAAATCAAATATCTTGTCACTCTCGCGGGCAGTGTCTGTCGCCTGCTTTCCCCTGGTGAACGGGTCACACCTGCTTTGCATGTCTTTAGTTTTGGTGTCACAGTTGGAAACTGGGCACTTTAGACGTGACATCGATATCGTAGCAACTCTACTTGGCATCTCAACCATCCGCCAGGCTTATTATTGTTAGCTGTTTGTGCACTTGTTTAGTAAATGGTTGGGCTATTTTAGTCATTAAAGCTCTGCCCTCGCAACCCTGTGCCGCACGGGGTGAAGCCTCTGATGTTGGTGTGAAGCTCCACGCTGCTGCTCCGGGAGGTGCAGTTTCGGGCCCGCTCTGGGACAACGTGGTTTGGGTGGGACCGCAGCTGCTGACTGACTGCTCTGTGGTTCCCCACGATGTCCTGGGGCAAAAACTGCTCTACAGACAAAGCCAATCAAATTTAAGCTCCTTTGAAATAATAGTTACAAAAGTCAGTGCTTGATATTTTTTCTGCTCCCAGGAGGGCTTCTCCCAGTTGTTTCTTTCCCGTCGTTTCCTGAAAACTAGCAGGCCTGCAATTTGGCCTGTATCTTCATTGGCTCTACAAATCTCCCAACTGCTTTCTGCCACAACCTTCACTATTTCTTAGAGTGCTTTAAGGCTCGAACTTGTCCCTGCTCTGTTGTAAATGAAGCAAATTCCTTTGGAAAGAGATTGCAAACTATCTGTTTTATGGCCTGCTTCTCCCATGCGCTAGCCAAAATCTCTGGACTAGCGCTCTGGGGCTGTGGGCAGGGACAATTGTCTGCTTCTGCCTTAGTGACGCTCCTGCTTTAGAGTTTGAGTGCTGTGTGAGGGAGAAAAGACAGTAGCTTGAGGTCTTCTTGGGTGGCCTACCCTGTCATTGCTACCACCTCCTCACAACCTCAGGTACAGGCAGTTGGGGCCCCAGCACTTTCAGTGGTGCCATGTCCAGCCCAGTGCCTCCATCCTGTGAGTAGGGGGGCTGGACAACAAAGGGACCCTCCACGTTTTAGCCTCAGCCCCTGGTACCTGGGTCTGGGGTGAGAAATGCCGATGTCCTGCTCCTCCTAGGGAGAAAACCCTGACTGGAGGCCCGGGGGAGGGAGCCCACATTCTTGGCTGCACTACTCTGGAGCAGAGTTTCTGCCTGGCTGAGCCGGGGGAGGGCAGGGAGAAAGTGGTCTTGGTTCAAAACCAAAGAATCTCACTTTTCTCACCAAATCTTCTTTGACTTTCTTGAACAGATGTTTCTTCATTTGCTATCTGCTCTAAGAACCATTTCCAGATGATTTGGGTATGTGTGTGTTTTAATAATTTTCAGCAGTTTCACCGGGGAGAGGACCCTGGAGCTCCCTGTGCTGTCCCGCTGGAAGCTGATCTCGCCACAGTGTTTGTTGACATACACTTGGCTCTTAAAATAACGCAATATTGCAATATATGTCCATTTGTATGCAACTTAAAACATAAATTTGGAGGGAGGACCAAAGGAAGGAAAATGGGAGAGAAGTTTTATCATTTATCTGGGCATGACTATTAGCATCTCATTTTTATTTTAGACCAAAACATGAAGCAATATTTCACTGAAGCAGATATACAGAGCAAAAATAATGAAAATGAAAATATTTTCAACTACCCACCAAGGAACTGAGGATTTTCTGCTTGCTCAGTGTAAACCTTTTTCCTCCAGGGAACATGGAACTAAAAGAGTCTCCACCAGACACTCCAAATGTTTCTCTGGTAATGAACATAAGGAACTTCTCATAGAGGTGGGAATTGGCAACGGGAACAATGATACACAGGAAAATTCTCGGCTTACAAAGCACATGTTGTCGTCACTACAGTTGCATTGACAACTGCAGTCCTGTGAGAAAGTATATGAGGATCACAGACCTGTCACAGAGACTCACTGTCCCCTCCCCCACGGTGGCACCACAGTGAGCCTCCAGTCCAGGCAGCAGAGAGTCCCATTTCAGTCAAAGAGGCAGAGTCTTGTTCGGGTAGCACCGCAGTTAAGAGACTTATCTTTGCATGCCAGACAACGAAAACTCAAATCCTGATTCAGTCACTTTTGGGGCTACGATTGAGTGTTTAAACCTGATTTTGTCTTAGGTTCTTTCATGTGAAAAAAATACAGATCTCAGCCCTGACTGGGCTAGTTCAGTGGGTTGGGCGTTGTCCAGCAAACTGAAAGGTCACCCGGTTGATTCCCTGGTCAGGGCACATGTCTGGGTTGTGGGCGTGCAAGAGGCAACCGAGATCCACGTTTCTCTCCCACGCTGAAGTTTCTCCCCCTCTTCCTCCCTCCTTTCCCCTCCTCTCTGCTTTGCAGTGTGACTTTTTAAAAAAATATATTTTATTTATTTATTTTTAGAGAGAGGGGAAGGGAGGGAGACAGAGAGGGAGAGAAACAGCAATGTATGGTTGCCCCTCACATGGCCCTCACTGGGGACCTGGTCTGCAACCCAGGCACGTGCCCCGACTGGGAATCGAACTGGGACCCTTTGGTTCCCAGCCCGCGCTGAGCTACACCAGCTAGGGCCGCAGTGTGACTTCCACTGTGTCTCTCACCTTCTAACTCCGACTCTGTCAGCATCTCATTTTTATTAATCCAAAAGAATGCAAAGACTCTCATAATTTTGTCAATTACACCTCAATACAGCCATTTTAAAAAAGCAGCAAAGCCCTAGTTGGAGCATGGTCCTCAGTGCGGGTGTGCCTGAGAGGCAACTGATCGATGTTTCTCTCTCACATCAATGTTTTTCAGTGAACTCTAGTGGCCATGATATTTTGATAAAGCATGAATGTTTTGTGGAATGTTGCCTTGTCTCTCTGTCACATCAAAATCATACTCATCTTTCAAGACGTATCATGTCTCATCTCCTTATTGACGTCATTTGTAACTACTGAAATCTTGACTTCTTATGCAGACTTCTTCTCACAACCCCTATTTCAATAACTCCTATAGCAGTCATAATTTATTTTATTCTCCTGAGCTTTCACAAACAGAATATTATAATTTTTCCCTCTTTTAGAAGGAAATATCTGAAATTAGAAATACAAATCCTCCTTTAAGAAGAGAATCAATGTGGATTAAGGAGAAACTATGAAGGGACATCTTGTACTTTTTATTTATTTACTGCACTGCAGTAACAGTCGTCTGCTCCAGAACATTTATGACGCCCTGTGAGGCAGCAAGCCCTGCACGTCCTAGCTGGGCTAAATCAGGCACCTTCATTCGTACTTCACTGCACTACACTTTCTTCCTTCTCTTGAGTTTTCAGTCACCTGAAGGCTTCTGACATATATGGTCTAAAAAAAATTAAAAATGTACCAAAAGTATACTGAGCTGTCCCTGACTAGTGTGGCTCAGTTGGTTGGGTGTCGTCCCACAAAGTGAAATGTCACCGGTGGTCCCATTCCTGGTCAGGGCACATGCCTGGGTTGCAGGTGTGATCCCCGGTTGGGGGCCTACGAGAGGCAACCAGTTGATGTTCCTCTTTCACATCAATGTTTCTCACCCTCTCTTTTTCCCTCTATTCCCCTCTCTCTAAAAATAAATAAATAAAATAAAATAAAAACTATACTGAGCTATGTTTATCTCTTTTATTTATATATTTTTATTTAATCGTTATTGTATTTTTCCCTATGTTTATCTCTTTCAGAATGCAATTCCTAAACCTGGTTTGTATGATGTCAGTGTTTGTGAAACATATCTCAGGTAATTTCAGAAAGTTATAAAATGTGGCTAGTATGGAAGATAGTTATAGTTCATAAATGATTCCTGCTGTCAATCACCTATACCTTAAGATACAAACAAACTTATAATAAACTCATTAGTTTACATTTTTCTCCTTTCTGTTCCCACTTTGGGCTGGGTTTTTTTGTTTTACTACCCATATTAACTCAATAGACACTTCTAATTCCATAAAAGATGAAGTCATAGGAACCAGATTTACTCTCCTACCTGAGAAAAACAAAAATGCACAACATATGTGAAAATTACTAAAAAAGTAGTCAGTGAAGGGTATCACTCTCCAGGATACAGGAAACAAAGGGAGTAAGTGCTATGATTACTCCCGATTAATGGCTTATAAGAATTTTCAGACTGCAGTGCAGGGAGGAGGAATCCAGGAAGAGTCCCGAATTCAAAAGAGGGGTCTGAGAGTTTGGGGAGACCAAAGTTTCTAGAGTTCACAGGACGGAGTGCCAGCGAGGAGAGAATGCACAGAGAACTCTGGTGATGTGCAGAGGGTCCCTTGTGAATCCTTGTGAGTATTCAACTGAATAACAATAATAGTGTGTATGGGAATGAACTACCAAAACCTGGGGAATCAGAGGAAACAATCCTTGCTCTGGTGCTCAGACAGGGACAGAAATAGTGTTTTTTCTCACCAACTGGACTGGAACCTCATGATTCATGGAAAATTATGTGGAGCACACAAAAAGATCTTGGTGCACTAGTGGGAATAATTAGCTCTAGCCGGACCACTGTATCAGCCCCAAGTAACAAATGTTAAAAGCAAAGCCTGAAAAGATAAAGATGTCTCCAACTAACTTAACTGCATCCCAGAACAAAGCTCAAGAATGTGTATAAAAATATAAAAATATTCAGTATTCAACAAGGCAGAAATCACAATGTCTAGCATCCAATAAGAAAAATAGCCGACAGCTCTGACCAGTGTGGCTCAATTGATTGGGCATTGTCCCACAAAGTGAAAGGTCATCAGTTCAAATCCTAGTCAGGGCACATGCCTGGGTTTCAGGTTTGGTTCCCAGTTGGGGTGTAGCCTCCTCCCTAGTCGGGGCATGGTCCTCAGTGGGGGTGTGCCTGAGAGGCAACTGATCGATGTTTCTCTCTCACATCAATGTTTTTCTCCTTCTCTTTTTCCCTCCTTTCTCCTCTCTCTAATAAGAAATAAATAAAATCTTTAGATCTTACTTGAGGTGGTAAACACTCAATACAGTGTACAGATGATGTGTTGTAGAATTGTGCACCTGAAACCTGTATAATGTTGTTAACCAGTGTCACTCCAATAAATTCAGTAAAAAGGATAAAAGAAAACTACCAGATGTGCAAAGAAGCAAAATCTATGACTCATAATGAGGAAAAAAATTAATCAATTAAAAGCAATCCTGCCCTGGCTGGTGTGGCTCAATGGATTGAGTGCCGGCCTGACAACTGAAAGGTTGCTGGTTTGATTCCCAGTCAGGGCACATGCCCGTGGTGTGGGCCAGGTCCCCAGTATGGTGCGTGTGAGAAGCAATCATTTGATGTATCTCTCACACATCGATGTTTCCCTCCCTCGTTTCCCCTTTCTTTAAAAATCAATAAATAAAATCTCAAAAAAAGCAATCCAGAATTGACACAGATGTTAGCATTAACAAAGACACTAAAATGGTAATAACTATATTTCATATGTTAAAAAATTAAATAGCCATGGACAATATAAAAAAACTAAAGGATTATACACCATAACCAAGTGGAATTTATTCTTAGAATGCAAAAATTATTCATTATATGAAAAATTAAAAAAAAATTGACTTGAGAGAGAGAGAGGAAGGGAGAGAGAGACAGAGAGAGAAACATCGATTTATTGTTCCACTCATTTACACATTCATTAGTTGCTTCTTGTATGTGCCCTCACTGGGGATTGAACCTGCAACTTTGGCATATTGGGACAATTCTCTAACCAACTGAGCTATCCAGCCAGGGCCAGCATATGAAAATTAATCAATGTAATACACCGCAATAACAGAATGGAGGGGGGAAAATATGATCATTCCAACTGATGTAGAAAGGCATTTGACAAAATTGAACATCATTTTATGATAAAAAAAGTTAAAACACTCAACAAACTAGAAATAGAAAAAAAAAACACCTCAATATAAGGAAGGACATATGTGAAAAACTCACATCTAACATCATACTCAATGGGGAAAGACTTTTTTGTATGCTGTAAATGTGAGATAATTTTCTACCTCTGGATGCTATTCTTAAAATTAGGGCTTCTGGTCAAGAAGGAGGTGTAGGTATACAAGGCTCACCTCCTCCCACAACCACAGCAAAAATTACAACTAAACTACAAAACAAGTATCACCCAAAATCATCAAAAAATTGAGTAGTATGGAAGTCCAACAACCAAGGAATTAAAGAAGCCACATTCATCCAGACCGGTAGGAGGGGCAGAGACACAGAGATGTGTGGAGAGGTGCAGAGATGCAGAGACGTGGAATGGGTGGTCCCATACCCATGGGTGGTAGATAAAAATCAGGAGGGATACCTTGGGAGGAAGGGATCCCAGCTCCACACTAGACTAACCAGCTTAGGGTACCAGCACCAGGAAGATAGTCCCCATAGCTTCTGACTGTAAAAACCAGTGGAGGTTGGGGCAGCGGAATAAACTGTGGGATTCTCAGGAGTCTCCTCTTAAAGGGCCCATGACAGATTTAGGACTAACCCAGAATCATTCCCTCTGGCCTTCAGCAGCAAGGCAACAGCTGGAAGGGCGCCAGTGGCATACAGGGAAAAATTGAAGTGTCTGGCAACAGGGCAAGTGCCAGGGAATAGCTTCCTCCTGGACAAAACTTGAGAGGCCAGGCAGAGGCATTATCCCCTTTCTGAGCCCTCCCCCACACAGAGCCACAGAGCAGTGACACCATATCAGGGATTCCATCAACCTGGTTCACTTGGGTTGCCCCACCCTGGCAATTACCTAAGGCTTCACCTCATCCAACTTACAGGTGTGCTTTTATTCAATAGGCCACACTGCTGAGATAGGGAGTCAAATCACCTCTACCTAATACATATAAACAAACACAGGAGGTTGCAAAAATGAGGAGACAATGAAATAGAGCCCAAATGAAAGAACAGAACAAAACTCCAGAAAAAGAACTAAACAAAAAGGAGATAAGCAATCTATCAGATGCGGAGTTCAAAACACTGGTTATTAGGATGCTCAGGGAACTCCTCGGGTACTTCAACAGCATAAAAAAAGACCCAGGCAGAAATGAAGTTTACACTAAGTGAAATAAAGAAAAAGTTACAGGGAACCAACAGTGGGGTGGATGAAGCCAAGAATCAAATTAATGATTTGGAACATAAAGAAGCAAAAAACATTCAATCAGAACAGCAAGAAGAAAAAAGAATTAAGAAAAAAATGAGGATAGGCTAAGAAGCCTCTGAGATAACTTCAAGTGTACCAACATTTGAATCATAGGGGTCCTGGAAGTAGAGGAGAAAGAGCAAGAACTTGAAAACTTATTTGAAAAAATAATGAAAGAAAACTTCCCTAATTTGGTGAAGGAAATAGGCATACAAGTACAGGTAGCACAGAGAGTCCCAAACAAGATGGACCCAAAGAGGCCCACCCCAAGACACATCATAATTAATATGCCAAAGGTTAAGGATAAAGAGAGAGCCCTGGCTGGTGTGGCTCAATGGATTGAGTGCCCACCTGCAAACCAGAGGGTTGCTGGTTCAATTCCCAGTCTAGGGCACATGCCTGGGTTGCAGGCCAGGTCCTCAGTAGGGGGTGCATGAGAGGCAACCGCACACTGATGTTTCTCTCCCTCTCTTTCTCCTTCCCTTCCCCCCCTCTAGAAATAAAAAAAACAAATGAAAAAACAAATATTTTTAAAAAGATAAAGAGAGAATCTTAAAAGCAGCAAGAGAAAAGCAGATAGTTACCTGCAAAGGAGTTCCCATAAGACTGTCAGCTGATCTCTCAAAAGAAACTTTGCAGGCTAGGAGAGACTGGCAAGAAGTATTCAAAGTGATGAAAAGAAAGGACCTACAACCTAAATTACTCTATCCAGCAAACCTATCATTTAGAATTGAAGGGCAGATAAAGTGCTTCCCAGACAAGGTAAATCTAAAGGAGTTCATCATCATCAAGCCATTATTATATGAAATGCTAAAGAGACTTATTTAAGAAAAAGAAGAGGATCAAAACTATGAACATTAAAATGGCAATAAATCCACAATTATCAACAATTGAACCTAAAAAACAAACTAAGCAAACAAGCAGAACAGAAACAGAATCATAGATATGGAGACCATTTGGAGGGTTATCAGTTAGGAGGGGGGAAGGGGAGAATGGGGCAATAGGTGCAGGGATTAAGAAGTACAAATTCGTAGGAACAAAATAGACAGGGGGATGTTAAAAATAGTATAGGAAATGGAATACCCCAAAGAACTTATATGCATGATCCATGGATATAAACTAAGGGTGGGATTGCTGGAGGGAATGGGAGTTACCAGGTAGAGGGGGACAAAGGGGGAAAAATTGGGACAATTGTAATAGCATAATCAAAAAATATATTTAAAAATGTAACTTAAAAGCAAGCACTTCTTTTTACTTTTAAATTATATTTTATTGATTATGCTATTACAGTTGTCCCAATTTTTCTCCTTTGCCCCTTCACCCAATCCCAGCCCCACTCCCCCAGGCAATCCCCACACCATCATCCATGTACATGGGTCATGCATATATATTCTTTGGCTACTCTGTTTCCTATACTGTACTTGATATCCCCATGAATATTCTTTTTTTTTTTATTTTTAATTTTTTTTTATTTTCAGAGAGAGGAGAAGGAAGAGAGAAAGAGCAATGTATGGTTGCCTCTCACATGGCCCTCACCGGGGACCCAGCCCGCAACCCAGGCATGTGCCCCGACTGGGAATCGAACCAGGACCCTCTGGTTCCCAGCCCGCGCTCAATCCACTGAGCTACACCAGCCGGGCCCCATGAATATTCTGCAACTACCAATTTGTATTTCTTTCCCCCCTCTTTTTATTGTTGTTCACGTACAAATTTCTCCATTTCCCCCCAACTCCCACCCACCCTAGCCATCGCCACCTCCCACCCTTGATTCTACTCCCCTTTGGCTTTGTCCATGTGTCCTTTAACATGTTCCTTGATGACCCTTCCCCTTTTTCTACCTGTTATCCCCTCCCACCTCTCCTCTGGCTATTGTCAGTTTGTTCTTTATTTCAATGCCTCTGGTTATATTTTGCTTGTTTGTTTTGTTGATTAGGTTCCACTTATAGGTGAGATCATATGGTATTTGTCTTCCACCGCCTGGCTTATTTCACTTAGCATAATGCTCTCCAGACCCATCCATGCTGTCCTGAAGGGTAGGAGCTCCTTCTTTCTTTCGGCTGCATAGTATTCCATTGGGTAAATGTACCATAGGTTTTTGATCCACTCATTTGCCGATGGGCACTTAGGTTGCTTCCAGCACTTGGCTATTGTAAATTGTGCTGCTATAAACATTGGGGTGCATAGGTTCTTTTGAATTGGTGTTACAGGATTCTTAGGGTATAATCCTAGCAGTGGAATTGCTGGGTCAAAAATCAGTTCCATTTTTAGTTTTCTGAGGAAATTCCATATTGCTTTCCACAATGGCTTCACCAGTCTGCATTCCCAACAGTGTACTAGGGTTCCCTTCTCTCTACAACCTCACTGGCACTTGTTGTTTGTTGATTTGGTTATGATGGCCATTCTGACTGGTGAGAAGTGGTATCTCATTGTGGTATTAATTTGCATCTCTCTGATGACTAGTGATGCTGAGCATCCTTTCATATGTCTCTGGGCCCTCTATATGTCCTTGGAGAAGCGTCTGTTCAGGTTCTTTGCCCATTTTTTACCAATTTGTATTTCTTAATCCCTTCACTTTTGTTGCCCAAACCCCTGACTCCCCTCCATCTGACAACTATCAAAATGTTCTCTGTATTTATGACTCTGTTTCTCTACTGCTTGTTTGTTTATTTTGTTTTTTTATATTCAATTGTTGATAGATATATATTTGTTGCCATTTTATTGTTCAAATTCTACTCTTCCTCCTCCTCCTCCTTCTTCTTCAAGGAAACCATTCGACATTTCATATAATGCTGGTTTACTGGTGACATACTCCTTTAGCTTTGTGTATGTGGGGCGGGGGGAAGTTCTTTATCTGTCCTTCAATTCTAAATGATAACTTTGTTGAGTAAAGTAATCTTGGTTGTAGGTCCTTGCTTTTCATCACTTTGAATATTTCTTGCCAATCTCGTCTAGCCTGCAAAGTTTCTTTTGAAGAAAGACTGTCAGCAGAGATCAGCTGACAGTCTTTTGGGGGCTCTCTTCTAGGTAATTAACTGCTTTTCTCTTGCCATTTTTAGGATTGTCTCTTAACCTTTGGAATTTTAATTATGATGTGTCTTGGGATGGGCCTCTTCCGATTCATCTCGTTTGGGACTCTCTGTGCTTCCTGGACTTGTGTATCTATTCCCTTCACCAAATCAGGGAAGTTTTCTTTCATTATTTTTTCAAATAAGTTTTTAATTTGTTGCTCTTTCTCTTCTCCTTCTGGCACCCCTATGATTCAAATGTTGGTACATTTGAGGTTGTCCCAGAAGCTCCTTAGCCTACCTTTGTTTTTAGATTCTTTTTTTCTTCTTGCTGTTCTGATTGGGTGTTTTTTTTCTTTCTTATATTCCAAGTAAATGATTTAATTCTCATCTTCATCCACTCTATTGTTGATTCCCTATAAATTGTTCTTTATTTTAATTAGTGTATCCTTCTGACTGGTTTGTTTTTATGGGTTTCATGCCCTTTTTTTATGCTGTTGAAGTTCTAATAAGTGTACTGAGCATCCTTATAACCAGTGTTTTGAACTCAGCATCTAGTAGCTTGCTTGTCTTCATTTTGTTAATTCTTTTTCTGGAGTTTGGTTCTGTTCTTTCATTGGAGCTATGTTTCTTTGTCTCCTCATTTTTGTGTCCTCCCTGTGTTTGTTTCTATGTTTTATGTAGAGTTGCTACATCTTCAGGCTTGGTAGAGTGGCCTAATTTAGTAGGTGTCCTCTGTTGTCCAGTAGCACAGCCTCCCCTATCACCCAAGCTGGATAGTCACGGTGCACCCACTGTGTGGGCTGTGTACACCCTCCTGCTGTAGTTGAGCCTTGATTGCTGTTGGCACATCCAAGGTCAGCCACTGCCTGTATTCTGTTCAGGGTCACACAGCATAAGCTACAAAGTAGTCTACAGATGTCTGCTACTTGTGCTGGGCATGGAGGTTCCCAGGCGAGGCCAAGCTGTGAATCAAGCCTGGCTGCTACTAGTGCTGCGCCTGGGACACCTTCATGAGACCTATGGGCTCGCTGAAGCCAGATGCTGCTTGATTGAGATAATTTAGGAAAATCTGAAGCATGGGCCAAGACAAGCCATTCATATGGAAAAGCACTGGAAACTACTTGAGTGGGCCTGAAAGTTGGGTGGAGCAGGGCCTCAGGGAATCATCAGGGTGGGGCAAACAGTGTGAGCCAGGTTGATGGAGTCTCAGATAGGGGCCCTTAAAGGCAAACATTTCTAGAACTGGGTATTCTAAAATTCTCAGAAATATAGAAACGAACTCAAATGCTTTTCAAGGTCAGTAGCTTAAGTTTGACCGGACATGGTAAAACAGACATGTCTTTATTTTGCCTGGGATTTACAAAAATAAGTCCATCTTAATAATTGACTTTCATGTCTATGAAAAATGTTTTTAGGGGGCAAATGTCAAAGCTAAAGAATGCTAATCTATTATATCTTAGTTGTCATTAGACATTGTGGTTTTAAGCCTTAATTTCTTGGGTTATATGGAGGAAACTTCTAGTTTATATTGTATGGTAAACAATGGTTATAAATGAAACAAATAGAATTATGGGAAACCTGGGATGGCCATTTGGCTCTTCCCTGTTCCCTGGCTTCCTATTTTTCAGTTTTGCTTTTCTTTATGTATCACAGTGCAAGTTGGATTTAGGTGAAGGAATTTATGAGCTGATATTATTGAATGGAGACATCTTACACCATTGCCAAGGTTTGACAGAGTCGCTTCAAGGCAATGCCAAGTTGGTAACCATTTTCTTTCACAGAAAGCTCCCAGGAGACAGACTTTAAAGGTCATTGACTGCCACCTGGAGATTATGTTGATTGGGAAGAACATAAATAAAAGACACTCTCCAACCTCATTGGAAGGGACCTTATCAGGCACCTAACCACAAGTGGACATCTACCTCTGTCTATGGACATCAAAATCTAGAGAATAAGAAGCCACCAACACCAGAAATAGATAACTATCCTAAGACATCAACAAAGTCCATATATCGATGCACTGTCTTCACTGGTCTGCTAATGATACCAGTCACAATAACAGTTATACATATCCTTTGGGTTTTTCTATGTAGTCCAACAGTTTATGATTTCTAAACATTTATAAGATAACTGTTAATACTGTTTTCATGGCTAAATATAATACTAGATACCAAATACAGAAAAATGAGACAGAAGGCAAAAGTTGGATCAGATAGTTCACAGGACAGAAACAATCGAGAGATTTTTCATAATGAAGGCCATAAGACCTCATTGCCTTCCATACACCTGGACTTCCCTTTCAGGGAAAAATTTGGCCTCAACTCAGATCCCATGGTTACAGTATTGCCGCATCCCCCATGGTCAAGAAGATAATGGCGATACAGAGACTTCCTAGCAATGAGCCTTCCTAGCATTGTGGGACAACACTATTGGACCAAAAGGTTAGTCATCAATGTATCACTCAGATTGATTTATGACCAAAAGGGGAAACTGTGGATAAAAAAAGGGGTTCTATGGAAAGTTCCTCACAATGTGATCTGATCATAAATTCATAACTGGGCAGGTCATGGTGAGTAGTCATATCCCAGGCCTATAACTGCTTTACTAAAAGGCTTGTTTTTGCCTTAAGCCAGCCCTGTCCATTATTTCTGTGCATGAAATCAGCACCCTCAAGAGAGCACATAATCTTTTTAACTATCCTGTAATCCAATCCCTGCCTTGCTTTCTCCCATCTCCATGTAACCTTTATGTTCCCTTAACTTCAAATGCATTTTAAACAGCTATAAAACTGTTATTCTTGGGAATATTTGAGATATCACTCCTCAGCATATGTCATCAGTTTGACACAAATAAACTCATAACATTTTTTTAAAGAATAAAATATTTAGAAATAAATTTAACCAAGGAGTTAAAAGACTTGTAAGTCATGTCCACTGAAAACTAGAAAATATTGCTGAAAGTAACTTAAAAAAGACACAAATAAATGGAAAGACATCTAGTGTACATGGATAGGAAGACATGTTGTAAAGATGGCAATACTACTTAAAGTGACCTATAAATCCAATGTAACATCTACCAAAACCTAATAGCATTTTTTAAAGAAATAGAAATATTCATCCTAAAATTTATATAGGATCTCAAGGAACCCCAAACAGCCAAAATCAATCTAAAAAACGATGAACAAAGTTGAAGGTCTCAGATTTCTTGGTTTCAAAACATATAACAAAACTATAGTAATCAGGCCTGGCTGGTGTAGCTCAGTGGATTGAGCGCGGGCTGGGAACCAGGCGGTCCCGGTTCGATTCCCAGTCAGGGCACATGCCTGGGTTGCGGGCCAGGTCCCCGTGAGGGCCATGTGAGAGGCAACCACACATTGCTGTTTCTCTCCCTCTCTTCCTCCCTTCCCTTCTCTCTAAAAATAAAAAAATAAAATAAAAAAAAATCTTAAAACACATGTCTTTCTGCAATAAAATAAACTGTCTTTAAAAAAAAAAAAAAAACTATAGTAATCAAATAAGGTGACTGCCTGGCATAAAGGCAGGCAATGGAATAGAGAGCCAGATGTAAACTCTTACATATATGGTATTATGGAGAAAATTGTATCTCCAAAATTCATATGTTGATGTCTTAACCTCCAGTGTGACTATATTTGGAGATAGGGCCTTTAGGGAGGTCATAAACTTAAACAAGGTCATAAAAATGAGATTCTATGCCAATAGGATTGATGTGTCCTTGCAGGAAGAGGAAGAGAAACCGGAGAGTTCGTTCTCCACCTCCGCATGGAAGAAGGGCCACATGAGGCCACAGAGAGAAGGTGGCCGTGTGCAAGTCGGGAAGACAGCTCTCACCAGAAACTGAATTTGCTGGCACCTTGATCCTGGATTTCCAGCTTTCAGAACTGTGAGAAAATAAATGTCTCTTGTTTAAACCACCCAGTTTGTGGTATTTTGTTACGGTAGTTTGTGTTGACTAAGACATATGGACAAACAATTTTCAACAAGGGTGACAAGGTCATTCAATGGAGAAAAAGACAAATGGTCTTTTCAACAAATGGGGCTGGGAAAACTGGATATCCATGTGCAAAAATTGAAAAAAAGTTATAGGCCCTTATTTTATACCACATAAAAAATTAACTCAAAATGGGTCAAAGACTTAAAGTAAGAGTTACAATATAAAACTCTTAGAAGAAAACATAGAGGAAAATCTTCATGGCATTGTATTTGGGAATGATATTTTTGGATATAACATCAAAAGCAAAGGCAACAATAACCACAAAAGAAAAAATATGTAAATTGGACCACATCAAAATAAAAAACTTCTGTGCATTAGGCCCTGGCTGGTGTGACTCAGTGGATTGAATGCCAGTGTGTGAACCAAAGGGTCACAGGTTCAATTCCCAGTCAGGGCACATGCCTAGGATGCAGGCCAGGTCCCCAGTAGGGGGCGTGCACGAGAGGCAACCACACATTGATGTTTCTCTCCCTCTCTTTCTCCCTCCCTTCTCCTCTCTCTAAAAATAAATAAATCTTTTTAAAAATATTTTATTTATTTATTTTTAGACAGAAGTGAATGAAGGGAGAAAGAGATAGGGAGAAACATCAATGTATGGTTGCATCTCACGTGGCCCCCCTGGGATCCTGGCCTGCAACCCAGGCATGTGCCCTGACTAGGAATCGAACTGGCGACCCTTTGGTTGGCAGCCCGTGCTCAATCCACTGAGCTACCCCAGCCAGGGCTAAAAATAAATAAATCTCAAAAAAAAAATTTTTTTAAACGGTGCATCAAAGGACACAGTCAATAGAGTAAAAAGACAACCAATAGTTCAGGAAAAATATTTGCAAATCAAATATATGATAAGGGTTAATATTCAGAATATAAGGGGGGCAAAAAAATGGAATTGTCTTCTGGAGGGCAGGTCCCTTGTAGTACAGGCTTCCTCTGGTAGGTGAGTGTTCTAGGATCAGTGTACCAGCTGGTGTTGTTGTAAGAGGTTGTGTTCAGCTTCAGTGAAATTTTTTTTTAAATTACTTTATTGTTGTTCAATTACAGTTGTCCGCATTTACCCTCCCCCCACCCCACCCCAGGCAAACCCACCTCCCTCCCTTGCTTCCCCCCTCCCCCTTGGTTTTGTCCATGTGTCCTTCATTGCAGTTCCTGAATACCCTTGTCCCCCTTCTCCCCT